>JAQPPZ010001919.1:1815000-2105000 GCA_028583015.1 Wollemia nobilis
TAAGGCATAGAAAGAGCTTCGTAAGCGAAGCCCTCGCGAGACTTACTTCGGGCCGAAATTCTGCGAAGCGTAAAATGTGAGATGCTAAAGTTTCTAAAGTATGGAGAAACACTTCGCAAAATTTCCAGCGAAGCACCCGCTTCGACCTTCCTTTTTGGCGAACCTCCCCCAAGAAAAATCTACTTCGCTCAAAACTTTTGCGAAGCACCTGCTTCGGGCGATTTCAGTGTGAAGCTTCCCCATACGAAGGTTGATTCCCCCCCGAAAATTTTCTAAGGCATGGATGAGCTTCGCCCAAACTCCTTCCGAACGACCATTTTGAAGAAGGTTCGCAGCGAAGCATTTTTTGACAGCCCATCAGCGAAGCATCCGCTTCGGGCAAAGACTCTTGCGAAGCAGCCTTCAACCCATTTTTCCAGCGAAGCAATGAAAGATTGAGAGCCATGTTTTGAGAAGGAATATCTGCTTCGGCACTAAGTCCTCGCGAAGCTATTTTTGGAAGTCCCTTCGCGCGAAGTACCCATCCAAGGAAGTCAGACCCGCTTCGGCTCACATCCATTGCGAAGTAAGGTCCCGAACTGGAATTTGGCGAAGCTATTTAAGGGCACACACTCCAAGGCTGGGTATCTTTTCGAGGCAATCGAGTGTTTCATAAATGAATTTTTACTTGCCCGAGAGACCCGGGGCTCATTTTTGGCAATCCGAAAAGAGATATCAGTCACAGGAGGAGAGCCCGACGGACATAGCAGCCACTCGAGCTCCACACCCGGAGAAATTCAGGACGAGTCAGGCGGCCCATAAATGCAAATTTCCCCGGTTGACGCGGCCGTAATTGCTAATTGTAGAAAAGGATGTGAGAGCTCGATCACGGGAGGAGCGAGAACAAATTTCTCAGGTTTTCGAGGGCGTACTTCCAGATTTTGTGCATTGATGGCTCAGAGGGTCGGGTCCTCTATAAAAACCCATAAATTGTAATGAGAAAGGGGGGGGACTTTTGCTAGAAAGCTGCTGTAACTTGATTTTTTGCAATCGATATAAAAGACTTTGGGCTCAGTTTCTCTTTTGTATGCTGCCTTCTGCGATAATTTCTGTTATTCCATTTCTTCATTCGCATACCGTAATTCTGCATCCCGGATTTAGGTGTGTGATTGGGGGGTTGGACCCACGGAATTCTCCTGAAGGATACATAGGGGGGAAAGTACTACGTTAAATTCTTTGTATGCTGCCTCTGGTTAGTGGTTTCTGCTACGTTCATTTATTTTCCTAATTGCTGTAATTCGGATTTAGGCGTAGGAAAGTGGTTGAATCCTGGAACTCTTCCAAAGGATACATAGGGAAGTTAGCGTGGTATTCATTCATGTTTTATTCTTTGTATTTATTGCTGCTACTTCAAGATATTAGCTAGTGATCGTGCTACCAGTTCTTTCCCTCTGAAAATCCATTGACATTCTTTCCCTCACTCCCTTTATTTCTTTCCTGCATCCTTACTCTTTTTATCTCTTTCCTGCACTCTTATCTTAAAACCCCAAGTAGTTTAGTAAAGGAGCCGGCCTTTCTCCGGAGATTGGTACGGAGGGCATCTCTTCCCTCCGGCCTTTCAATGTTGGTCCAGGTCTAGGGCGCGTATACATACCAAAATCCTTTCCTGTGGCAAATTTGTGACCAACAGTCCCTACATTTTTTTTTTGTCAATTTCTAATGTTAATTCTTTTTTAAAGCTTGAGTGTTTATAAATAAATACACTTTTCATCTCAATTGAGATGTTATAGCTAGACACCTACATCATTTTACATAAAATGTCTGAATTCTTGATTTTCATTTTTTGGATCTTTTCAATTTTCTGTATGAATACAATTATTCCAGAATTTAGCATCTTTCTTGACATTTTCCTATAGCAGCCTTCACAATGCCAAAACTTCACCTCTACTATCTATTAGTAGAGTAATATTTCCAAAATATCGCACTATCATAGTCCGCTTTACCAAATCTGGATTGCTAGTTTCCTTCCTCATTGAAGTCCTAGCCCTTCATTGCTCTTCCCATCATTCAAACCCTAGCTGACAAATATTTGCAATTTCGTTTTTCGTGACTTGAAAAATTGTCACTACCCTTGTTCCGAATGGTTGACTTCACAGGGTCGAATCTCCCTCAATATTGCTCGGATTCTTGCATATGATCACTCATGTTAAAGCTATTCAAATTTCGCACAAGTGGGTCTAAGAATCAATTGAATCGGATAACTTTTCGAGAAGATATGGCTCCTAAAATATGAGACATTTTTCAGAAAAAAAAACCCTAATCCTTCGCACTTTTTTTTGTTGTAAAGAGGGGGAAAAACCACCCCAACACCTGTGGGTTCCAAAACCACATGCACACCAAAGACAAAAACAAGGGGTTTTAGTTGACCCAGCCTTCCACCCAACAACCCGACCTGTTGCTGCACTACACTCAACAACCCAGCCTGTTGTTGTGGTTCCCTCAGTTGATCCAGTCTCAAACAAGCCTTCCACCCAACAAAGGCTAGCCTTCCACGCTCCTTCAGCCTAAGTAGCCTTCCATGCTCCTTCAGCCTTCCCAGCCTTCCACTCAGCATTCCAGCCTTCCGTTGCAACTCCTTTATCGGACTTCCACGCTCCTTCAGCCTTATCGGCCTTCCACGTTCCTTTAGCCATCCCAGCCTTCCACCCAACATCCCAGCCTTTCGCTGTAGCTCCTTCAGCCAACCCAACCTTCCATGCTCCTTCAGCCAACCTAGCCTTCCACGCTCCTTCAGCCTTGACACTCCAAAGATCAACTCATCATTCAACCTTCCACGCTCCTTCAACCTTCAGATTTGCTGATCGTTAAAGCACCAGACCAGATATTAATAATACCCTCGATTACTATTAATACCTTTTTGATGAACTAACATGCCAACCCTGCTTTATGCATAAAAGTACTTGCATACTCATGTTAAATATTCATCAAACAAATGCATTACACCACTTTTATCCTTAAGTAGTAGGATTTATGTTGACTACCACGTCATCACCTAACTACTAAGGATGACTCCTTTGCTCAAGCAATCTCCTAGCTGATGGTGTAATTTAACCAAAACACACAATTATGCAATGCATCTACATGAGGATAACCATTTTAACCTTGAGCCGTTTATGATAATATCATCACCCATCATTTCCCTTTTTGTCTCTCAATTCCGGTGGTTGTCCTATGCCAACCCACTCGTGAGAGTACATGGTCTTGCAACCATAAATTCCAAACAACAGTACCATATTCTAAACATCAAAGCATGAAATATAGTTAACCTTATATCTTGATAATATAAAGCAAGATTAATCAAGTGACATTAGCTCAACCGGTTAGATTCCTCAACATTTCAAGGAGGAGACCAAGGTTCAAATCTTGCCAAATGATACATGGATAATATCCAAGTTTTGTTGTAATACCACTATGTGGTGATGATGTAATACGGGTGGAGCCCGTTTCAATCCCATATAACCCATTAAAAAAAAAACATAAAGCAAGATTAGGCATTAGATATCCACACATCAATACAAAATCATATATCAAGAATAAGTCCTGCCAAGGAGGGCCGTTACAAATTTCTTGTACTAGCAAGTTGCAACAACACGTCCTTCAGTGGTCAAGGATGGGTACTTTAGGTTGTTCTCAGCCTCTTTTTGCGACTTTTCCCTCTCGTTTTGCTTATTGAGTGTCATTGTATCTTTATCACCCCCAAGGGTGTTTGCTTGAGAATCATGAGCTTGCAGTACTTGAGTGGAGGTATTCCCCTTGGCATTTTCTTGATCAGCAGGTTGACTGGATGTTACTAGTCCTGTGTCTTCCAAATGCAATGGCAGTCACCTTCTTCTCAGGACTGCAGTATTTGTTCTTGAATCAGGTTGTTTCTAAGTTGTTCTCTTAGATATTTTTGACTGAGGTTGTTTGTTTGCCGCATTCTTTTTGCAATAAGTTCCAATGTTTGCAACATTGATTTTTTCTTTCTAGGATAAAAAAATTGAGCAATAAGTTTGGGTTGATAGTTCAACATCTTTTTATGTAGGATTTCATTAGTTAATAATGTATAGCACTGTTGTTGGTGCCTGCTGGATTTCTTCAAACTGCAAAAAATCCACTGTTAGGATGTGCTTTAGTGTTTTGTTTGGTGTCGTAGCAGGTAGGCAAACCTCTCTCCAGTTTGGAACAAGCAAAATGAGGCAAAATTAAAAAAACAAGGTAGTTATGCCCTTTCCCCAACCCATGATGCTGCAATCGATCTTTTAAGCAAAAAATCGCAATTCATGATTTTTAGCCAGTTTTTTGAAAAAATTATCGATTTCTTTAGAATCACGATTTCTTATGCAAATTTTATTGGCAAGGGCAAATCAGAAACGGAATCGGAAAAAATCGAGATTTTTTTGGCGATTTTCTCATCTATGCTTTTGACAATGGCGAATCACCAAAACTTTACTTGGGAATTTTTTATTTTCAAAAATCTGGCAAATCGCTATTTGAGCCAAAAGACGAAAATTGGTTTCTTTGGTGAATCGCTTAGCAGAAAATGACAAATTACCAATTTCACACAAATTTAGAACTTTTGGATCTCTGGATTTGCAAAATCAAGATCAGTCAAAATTCCAATGTGGGAATTTTGGTCTGATCATTGATTCACGGAAAATTTGATCTACTATTTTGAATTTGGAATGTTGATCTTGTAAAATCTTGTTGGGATGCATAATGAAGTTGCCATTCCATGAAGTACCTATAAATTCAAAGACACAAAACAAGCATATCTGACAAATTAATTATGGGTTAGGTGTAAATTAATGTAATAAACAGACCCTTTGACAGATCTAGAAAGATTCTAAATAAATTTACATAGATATGGATTTTAGGGGAAAAGGGACCAGGCCTGATTTCAATGTGGAAATCAAGAGCTTGGTCCCATTGGGTGTACCCAAAACTATTGAACTGCAAAACTGTTTGATTGAATTGTCCCCGCAATTTTGTTTCAACAATCAGAAGACAAAAATTTGTATCCTCTTCGACCTCCGAATTTAGGGTGGATCCCCACCAATTGTGCTAAACTAATCTAATCTACGTACAGAAAGGTAAATTTGGAAGAGTAGGCTGCAAGGGATTAAAATAAATGCAATAAAAAAAAATACTATTGTAATCGTAGCAAGATTACCATGTGATAAGTTAAAATGAGGTGAATCAAATAACATTAGTGTGCTCCAATCTGTATGTTATTTGCAATAATAGAAAGAAAGGACTAACATAAAGCAAAAGGGAAGTTTTTGTTAGGAAATTAAAACAAGCAAGCTTAGACAACAATAAACAGTACACGAGATTTTACGTGGAAACCCTACAGTGTGCAGGGAAAAACCATGGGGCAATGGCAGCTTTTCTCTTTTATTATTCTCAGCAGGCTTTCATACATTCACACTATACAAATGCAAGGGGCATTCCCCTTTTTATAGAAATACAAAGGAAGATTCCAAAAAAAGCCGTGACACATTCCAGATAAAAGTGCTTTATCAACTGATTTTTATAACAAATGCGCTTTACTGTATTTTATGACAAATACGCTTTATTGTGTTTTTTAACAAACGCGATTTATTGCGTTTTAGTAACCCACATTGTACGGATGTATGGACGTAAAGTTTCAGGGGTACAATAAGCCGCACCACCATGCTCCACTCTGTTGAAGAACATCAGAGATCTGGATATTGACTTCACCTCCTAACAATGTTAGCATAGATATGGATTTTAGGGGAAAAGGGACCAGGCCTGATTTCACCGTGGAAATCAAGAGCTTCGTCCCATTGGGCGTGCCCAAAACTATTGAACTGCAAAACTGTCTGATTGAATTGTGCCTGCCATTTTGTTTCAACAATTAGAAGACGAAAATTTGTATCCTCTTCAACCTCTGAATTTAGGGTGGCTTCCCATCAATTGTGCTAAACTAATCTAATCTAAGTACAAAAAGGTAAATTTGGAAGAGTAGGGTGCAAGGGATTAAAATAAATGCAATAAAAAAAAATACAATTGTAATCGTAGCAAGATTACTGTGTGATCAATTAAAATGAGGTGAATCAAATAACATTAGTGTGCTCCAATATGTATGTAATTTGCAATAATAGAAAGAAAGGACTAACATAAAGCGAAAGGGAAGTGTTACAATCACTATGCAGTCCACAGATAAAAAAGGCAGTGCCATAGTTGATAAGCAAATGTCATGCATAGTCTTTCGTTAATTTCAAAATGAGTTTGAGAGTACAATATGGAGTCCACAAAGTGTAGCATTGATTTCTTTAAATGACCAGAAAATATATACAGTCAAACCCATAGCTCCTATTTATAGCAAACTATTTACCTATGAGTTACCTAAGGTAAATACTTTATACCTACCGTAAAATCTCTATTTTAGGGACATCTTTAGCAAAATGATGCACCACAAAACCTTACATTCCTAAAAAAATGCCTCTAAACATGTTCAGTAGGCTTCTAACTCCTTTTGGACACCATGTGGAGACAAAAAGTCGCTTTCTGGATGTTTTTTAGCCAGAAAAATGGCGATTTGCTAATTCTGAAAGTTGTGATTCGTTGATTTGAAAAATGTCGCTTTGCTGATTTGAGACGGATTGCCCTTTCCACCAATTGCTTCTTTCAAACAATTGCCCTCTTAAGAATTAGTCATTTTTTTTGACATTTCCTCAAAATTTGAGGATCTACAATACTGCTCCTGGGGCTGCAAAATTTGGTTTCTTTGTTTTCCATGCTCAATTACTTGGAAGAATTAGAGGGTAGTAGCCAAGCTACGACAAGAAGCAGGGGTGATTGATATGAACAAAACTGGGGTAGACCAATGTCGACACTAGGAAGAACTAGTGCCAGACTCTACTTGAGCACATGCCTTATACTACTATGGGATGCTAGTCAATAGTAGTGCTAGGTGCCAATCGTTAGCACTTGCGTTAGTCATTGACATTGGCATCAACACTAGTTGTCAATGCTAGTGCTAGCCCTCACATGTCAACATCATCCTGAATATATACTCATACTTCCATGCAAGGCACATCAGAAAATATTTGTTAGGACCTCATCCTAACACTATGATGTAATAACCCTTGCTTTACGTGGGGGACATCCATGATTTGTAATATTTTGTGGCATTAGAAGCTCCTAGACAAGTGGTGCCATTATATGTATCTGTTATCAAGAATGTAACTGTTTTGTTGGTAGAAGATTCTAGCTCGGGTGGCATTTTGCATGTAAGCCAACCTTGAGCGTTAGGTAGAGAGTAAGTCTTTAAAACTGCGAGAAAGGCTATCACTACCAAGAATTGTTTATAGCACAAAGCCAACATATAAATCCTTAGATAATGAAGTGTAAGAGTTCCTTAATCCTTAAGGATAAATCCATCAATTAGACTTAATCATAGGTCGGCCAAAAATACTACGATCCAATATTTCCGACTATGTACGCATCCATAAACTATTTATCTTTAGTATTCAATTGCTCTTAGGCACCATGGATTTTGTCTCTTGTCAATAGTGGTAGCACTAATAGCTGTTGTTGCCATTAGTATATAGCTATTGCTGCTATAGACCATCATTAGCAACACAAGTGCCAACCACCAACCATTGATGAAATATTGCAGGTGCTAGCCTAATTGACCATTGGGCATGAGTGTTGCACGTCAATGGTAATGAGATTTCACATTAGCATCAATTGCCATGGGGGCGCTAGTCACCAACCACCAATGGATCTCAGCCTCGACTGTTAGTGGTGGTGTTGCTAGAGCATGTTTCCATGTCAAGTGCTAGCGCCAACACCTAACACCAACTTCTCGTGCATGAGGTTCTTGCCTAGCATTAGTGCTAGCGTCTGTGCCTAGTGCACAACTTTAGTATGCATGCGCACACTCCCATGTGGTGTGCATCTAATCGTCAAACTATACATTTACAACGTTAAATGATTTGCAAATACACCAAATAGATCATGTGCATGTGGAAGATCAAATTCCATCAACCCACCAAAGTCTTCAATCAATATTAGTACTCAATTGCTTGCAACCAAGGGCATTAGGTAACTACTAGCCTATTACCAAGGGTGTTAGTCACTTGCCAATGGGGATGTGCTCTACATTGATTGTAGCTGCAAAGAAGTTCAAAATTGCATTTTAAAATTATAATACTGATTTTGGTACCAGACTGCCAACTATAGATATTTCAACATGGCACCAAACTCATAGTAATTGTCGGAAGCTGAACAGCTTCGCCCCCTGTTCTCTTCACATTTTATCGTACATAAAAGCAGATAAACATTGTTTAAATGAAATAGATAAGTGGAAGGAGACGAAGTTGGCCATTCAATAGTATTTGACAATTCTTTCCACCAAGACGTAGGAGCTACACTAGAGCACCCATCCACAAAGATTCATCATATTTTCTAGGTTTGCATCATCCTACATGCCTCAAGAGGAATACAACTTGTGCCACACCACATCTCTCTGGAGGGATACAATCCACACCATCTCACATTCCTTGTTAGGGATTTGGCACATGCTGTGCCATGCGTCTCCCTAGAGATACAACCCATGCCTTGCCACATCTTTGTTTGCAAAGATATATTGTACAAATTCTCCATATAAATAAAGTTTGTTTATTTAACTTATAGTTGTTCTTTGTGTGAATGGTTTTAGACGAGGTTGCATGAAAAGTAAATGCGAAAATTAGAAGGCATGAAAAGTAAATTGTGAAGTTTAGGGTGTGAGGGATTAAAAGTAAATACGTCTATAATAATAGCAAGGAGACTGTGTGGTCCATCAACTCATGAGGAAAGACAATAACAACAATGTAGTCCCATTCACATGAAATGAAATTAACAGGAGGAATAAAAAGAGGATAAAAGGGCAGTGCTACAATCGTTGTGCATTCCATAATCAAAGAGGGCAGTGCCACTGATGGAAAGCAAAAGTCTTATCAATTTCTCTTTAATCTCAAGAAGAAAGCGCACAACGTGGGTCTCACAAAATGTAGCTTTGACTTCCTCAAGGCCAAAAGATGTTTACAATGGAGCCCATGGCTCCTATTTATAATAAGAATTCACCCCTATGTTACCTTGTGTGAGAAATTCTTACCCCTAGTACAAGTAAAGATTTGGGGACACCTTTAGCAAAATGATGCATCTCCAAATGTTGCATACCTCTAATTATGCCTATTAATGGCTTAGAAGCCTTTGAATATGAGTTATGGCACCATAAAAAGATAAAAAGTCACTTTCCAAGGGATCCTCCTTGGCATCCATACACACTTGTCCGAATTGGGCTGTCGATGAGCAAATCGCTTCGAGATGGGGGACTGAATGGTCCACTTTTGGAGTGAATCACTCTTCTCTTGGAACGTATCGCCCCTTTTGGAACAAATTGCTCCTCTTTGAAGACAACCAAATTTTTGTCAATTTTGCAAACCTTGCGATTTTGCAATTTTGTTCTAGGGCTTGCAAAATTCATTTTTCTGTCTTTCATGGCCAATTCCTTAGAGGAATTAAAATTTAGTAGCCTAGCAACTACTCTTACATTTAGCATTTCTACAACAAGGCTCTACATAATTCGACTAGCCATAGTCCTTTCCAAGTATGCGTTGGATTTCAGCCCAGCGCCCCCATGGGCATTGCCTTCCTCATTTTGATTGGCACCATGATGCTAGCACAAGTTAAGGAAGTTGACAAGGCTAAATATTTTTGCAGCAGGTGCAACATATTTAGACTCAGGTGCAGGAAATTCTTGAGCGCCAACAACAAAAGTATAAGGAGCACCATGATCAATGCAATACTCCACCCAACTTTCAATTTGGAGATAAGTTTTGGTTTCACTTAAAGGAATGCTTGCTGGAAGATCAAACCACAATGTTATGATCCTTAGACCATTCAACACACAGTAGTGAGAACATTGTTGTTCTAGATTTGCTTTCTTACTTGGAGATGCATCTAATGTTTCATGCAGAACTCCTCAAGCCATATGATCCTCCGCTACTAGAGCCTATGGCGATACAACATTTGAAAAATTTGGGTGACACTCAGCTAGAACCTGCGACAATAGGTCAATTAATTGATTTCATTAGCAAGAGTACTTACCAGGGGAGACACACCCTGTTCAAGGTTGTTAATAATGGGCAATTTGCAAATCAAGCCAAACAACTCAAGCATTTCTTTCCACAGTTGGAGGGTGACATGATGGGGACCATCGCTTTCCAAGGAGGGATTAATGATTTGAGCAACAGAGGGGTTTCTCAAGTTTCTAGGAACGACGACTCCACAACACTTTCAGCTTGCAGGCCTTTGCATCCATACACACTTCTAACCAGACAGGCAAATGCTATGTTCACTTGTGGCATCAGACTTACTCATGGCATCAACCTGACTCTTGGCACTATAACCATTATGATGCTAACCTTGTCTTGGCACAAATGCCTACTGTGCCCGTGTACACAAAAAAAGATACTTGTAGTGCCAAAACTAAATGTCATCGCTGTACAAAAGGCATCTTTCCAATGCCAAGCGTCAGGGACACAACTGTAACTGTCCAGTCTTGTCATGTGGCATCTTATGGACTGGTGCAAGCCCCAGAAGAAACAGAATGGTCAGTTCTATAATTGCCATTGAAACTGCTTTTTGATCAGTGGGGAGCCAAACCATTTCACCTCCCAACTGTTTTGTAGCTGCTATATATTCGTATATCAGGTTTCTCTTAGCCTACTTATTCTTGGGTCTCGTCATCAGTTCCTTCTTCTGTTTCTTCCTTTTTCTATTGCACCTCATGTACCAAGCATTTGTACTGTTGTCAACATGGCTGGTATGAGCCTTGTATTCTGCAGCATATTTCAATTTGAATTATATGTAAATAAAGTTTTTTTGTTTGGAGAAATGTTCTGTTATGCCCTGCTTTGTTTACAACTTTGAAGCATAACTCATCTTTTGTCACAAGCTGGTTCAAGGAGTTGTCATCCTCACCACCACATCTTGGGCGCTGCAGTGTGGATCGATAAGGTAGATTTAAAATCGAATTAAGAAAGCCTTGTTAGGAAGTTAGTAGGACGTCCACTAAACTGAATAATAATTATGCACAATATTTTTAATTGGAGAGCATTCTTTGCGCTTGTTTCAGTAAGCATTATATTAGCCTGATAAATTTCTAATGGTATTTTCTATCTGAGTAGTGTGAATTCTAAATTGATTATGATGTGTAGATCTGTGTTGCCTTTTTGTGTGTATTAAGGAGGTAGGTTTTTGCTTAATGTTACAGAGTAGGCAATGAAAGGAAATTATCAAACTTAAATGTTGTGGATCTTATTTGGTTTTTGATATCTGCGCTTTCCACTGGCTGTTGTTTTGGTGTAGAGAAGAAAACAAGAACCAAATGAAACAGTCATTTGTTGAAATCTGGCTAGCATTTTTTGTTTAGTTTTTATCCACTTATGTTGACAATGATTGTAATTTTATAATGACATGCCTTTTCTATTTTGTGGGTGTGTTTGTTTCAGCAATTATGAACCACAGGATGAGTGGAATGGACTTTTCAAAAGAGGATATTTTACAAGTCAGTTCACTTCCTTTTTTTTTGGTTCTTAAACGTTTTACCTATTTTGTACAGTTTGATATTACATATATTGGAATCATCTTTCCAGGAGTTAGTTGCATGATAATATGTTAGAAGCTAGCAAACTTTCCCTGCAACAAGCATCAAGGCTTCCATAAGTCTAAAAATACTAGTTTAGTTTATATTATCAAATCAATTTTGATTGAATGGTTGGAGAAGATAATATACACATACAATATAGGCCGACCCCTTCTGATGGCAATGTACACCAAATGATTTGGAATGATTGAACTTCAATCAGCTAAAAGGGTTGTACCATATTTCTTTGAATTTCCTTCGTCATTTTAGATTTGTGTGTATGATTGATGGCTTAGAGTTCGTCTTTATTTGCTTTTCATCTGCACCAAATAATGCCTCTGTATGTCACTTATTATACAAGTGATCATCATATGGATATTGTAGTCTTTGTTCATACTTTGTTAAATTTTGCCTGTAGATAATTGAATTAATGATCAGCAACTTCTAATTCCATGAAAATGGCAAGCAGCTCCGTCAAATATGCAAAACTTCAGGTGTGACAGTGTCCTTTGAAACGGCCAATGTTCGGGATTCCTTTTATCGTGCTTCTATTGCCTTTGTCCTTACTGTTTGTAGCAGGTAGGTTATATTTGCTTAGAATGCATGTGACCAATTTGAAACATGTTCTGGTTAAATGTAATAAAAATTGCTCACACGATAATTAAATTATAGCGAGGAAAATAATATTATCTGAGAATATGTATAATGGTACAGTTCAAGTGGTTCCACGCTTGCTCAAATTG
This sequence comes from Wollemia nobilis, assembly GCA_028583015.1. NCBI lineage: Eukaryota > Viridiplantae > Streptophyta > Pinopsida > Araucariales > Araucariaceae > Wollemia > Wollemia nobilis. Next base: position 1,827,427 of record JAQPPZ010001919.1, read on the forward strand.
ATGGTGAGGAGGCAACTCGATTCATATCTGGGCTTGCAGGAAATATAGGACTTAAAGCAGATCGTGCTGCTATAATGGTTAATGCTGCAGTGGCTGCACAAACACGTTCCTCTTTTATGCAGGCTTGGGTGAGTGTGTGTATCCATTTATTTGATTTTTTTCGTTTTAGATTAAATTATAGAGTAAGAAGTACAGGAAAGCTGAAGTTGTTAGGAAGTTTATTTAGTGTTTAAGTTATTGAGAACTGGGTAACTCTTTAGTTGATGGTAGAATTTGTTGCACTTCTCTTTCCTTATCCCACATGGAAGGTTCAATGAAATTCATTTGTTTACCATGGAATACGCATGCATATAGAGTTTCAACTTGTACTTGAAAGCATTCACATGTACTTGCTGAAATAGTTAAAAGGATTCATACCATATGGTCTTGAGTTTCTTGCCTTGTCCTTGGAGCCCCCCCTTGCTCAAATAAAGCCAAACTGTGTCTCCAACTTGGAATTGGTGATTGTTCATATGTTATCCATGTCTTGTTTTGCACTTGGCCTGGAACTCCTCAAGGCTGTCTTGTTCTTTTTGATATATTAACTTTATCTTTTCAAAGGACTTGCTCTTGTTGCTTCCCTATAATTGGCTTCCTTGTATCCACATTGTAAATCTTGTATAATATCAAGTGGAGATTGAGGAAGATAGTCATAGGATGCTTAAAATGGTGACTGTTGTCACATTTTGCACGGGGTGCCATGTCTTGAAATTTTGTAAGAATGCTGCTTTACCTTCCCTCTTTCTTCTCTCCCTTTCTTCACCAGGTCCGTTCTACTCTTCTGCCATCAATTTCATTTTCTCCATCTTCTTTTCCATGTTTCTAACTGTTTCTCTGAGTGGGCAAATATGCCCAAAAATATTCTAAGTGTTGTTGTTCGCCCGACTGCGCAGCGCAGTCGAGCTGCGCTTGCCCATTTCGGCGCACCCGGGCGATATCAACAGAGCCGTGCCCAGAAAATTTCTAAGTATGGAGCCACCCGACTTCGCAGCGAAGTCGGGCTGTGCTCCTAATTTCATGCGCACCTGGGTGACGACAATTTGAAGAGTAGCCAAAACTGGCTAAGTGTTGGGACTGCCCGACTTCGCGGCAAAGTCTGGCGGCGCTCTAAAGTTTGTGCGCAGTAGGGCAGGCTTGCTTTGAAGACATCAGAAATTTTCCTAAGTGTTGAGCCGCCCGACTTCGTAGCGAAGTCGGGCTGCGCTCACCAGTCTGTGCGCACTCAGGCGAAAGATGAGATAATACTACCGAGAAATTTCTAAGGCACGAAGGCCCTCTCGACTGCGCTGCTTCCACCCTGCGCCGCCCGGTTGCGCTCCAGTTTTGAGCGAAGTCGGGCAGATATAAACGATGAGCTTTAAAGGTGATTTCTTCCCCCCCCATCAGATGTTGACAGGTGTCCAGCCTCGAGATTCGAGTCAAAGATGTGACAGAAGGTGTGCCGCCAGGGTAATGGACAGATGAGCGTGAACTGACATATCGTACCACGTCTGCCCTCATTCAAACTGACTCGAGGTTTCATCTACCGGATTGCCACGTAGCTGCCAAGTTTTCAGGTGGACCTTACTGCAAGTACATTCCATACCCGCAGACGTCAACATCAACTGCTTTTTGCTGCTTTTGTTAGCTTTTCCAGCTTTTGTCAGGTCTGGGATTCTGTGCCGAAAGTTGTAATCGGGGGGGAAAATTACGTTATAAAGAGCTGCGCCATATCATTGTATAAAGGGTGGATGGGAGATATATTGCTAGGAGACTTCTGTAGCTGTGCGTTTGCTTTTAAATACAAACTATACTTGGCTTTATTGATTGTCTTTATTTTGTATGCTGCCTTCGTTAAACATTTTTGCCTCATGTTGCTTATATTTCTGATTACTTTTATTTTGTTTATCTGGATATCTGTATTGGCAATTAAGTGTACCTGGAATGCTTAAAGTGAGGGATACATAGGATAAAGTAACGTTAATGGTTTCTGTTACATATTTTGTCTAGATTGCTGTTAGTAGTGGTGATTGGTTAGTTTCCGTGCTGCTTATCTTCCCCACCCGAAACAAGCATATTTATGTTTCTTTCAGTAATTTGTAATCTCTTTCCTGCACTCTGAGCTATAAACCCAAATTGAGAAAACATAGGAAGCCGGCCTCCTCTGGAGATTGGCGCGGAAGGCATTCCTTCCTTCTGCCCTTTCAATCTGTTGGGCGAATCTAGGGCGCAAATAGATTAAAATCCTATCCTAATGGCAGATTCGTAACCAACAGTGACAGATTTTTGAAGTATGAACAACTCCAATGTATGCATGTTGTGTGTGTGTCAGACTTTCAAAGTTTTTAAATTTTGTTGTTCTCAACAATTGAACCAATGTGCATTTTACTCTTTGGGTTGGGCCATCTATTTGTGGATGAAATGCAGTGGATCTTTTCAATGGTCTGGCCATCTTTCCCTACAAAATAATCAGAGAACTACTCAAGAAACTGGCATCTCTATTAGATACTACAGGTTTTGGCAACCCATAGTGAGCTGATACATTAGTCAAGAATTTGTGAGCTGCTTCTTCACCCAAAATAATCTTCTTATATGAAATAAAATTATATATGCACATGTCTAGCTAAACTGATCAACAAACAATTAATTGTTACTTAGCTTTATTTTTGGAAAACCAAATTGGAAATTTATGGAGGTGCTTTTTTATGGCATAGTGGGAACAGGTGCTGGTGTCTACAACAACAAACTTGCACTTTCTTGTGACTGGAAATTTGGTATCCTAATGCGACCAACGTAGAGGATATGGTTGTGGATGCTTAGTTCTCTAACTCTTCAATACAAGTTTTTACACCATGCCATTAGAAATAAACTTATTTGTTGAACCTGCATCAATGAGAGCATTTACCTTGGTATTCATGACTTGAGTCTTGGGAAGGAACAACTTCTCTCTTTCTTCGTTCAACTTGGCGTTGTATTTGAAATTTGCATGGACTGTTTTCATTTCTTCATATAGTTACACACTTCATGATGGAATCACATTCACATCTTGCCCATTTACGTTTACAGTCTTATCTTCTTGGCCTCCTTTTTATTCTTGGGAGGTAATTTGGATTGCAACTTCGAAGATGAAGCTTTAGAATTTGTAATCCATGTTATGATGAGTGCAGTAATTCTTGGGATCTTTATTCATTTGGACAATAATACCATTTTTGTTGATTTTCCCTTGGAAATGTCCTATTGCTTCACTTGGCTTTTGTTGGAAGTTGGGTTGAAGAGATGTACTTGATTCTTGTATGACTTCGAAGATCGCCCGGATACTTTTCCACTACACTTGGATCTTTGGGAGAAATGCCCAAGAAGATTGTTTGTCTTTGAAATTCAACTGTATATTCTTGACCACTCTGCTTTTATTGAAGGCATTGCCATTGTATGGGGCCATGGGACTTTGCTTTTCATGGTCAATAGTGTAGAATTGCTACTTTAGAAGATACTCGAAGAAATTGTACTTACTCACCATGGGTTCATTGTGCATATTCTTTGCCTCCATATAACTTTTCCAGCAAATAATAACATCAATTGACATCTTCAAATGGGCAAAGGAAAAATTTTCTGCTCATTACAGTAGCAATGAATATTAAAGTAGATATGAAGTTCCTTGAGCCATATATTGAACTTTTTGGTATTAAGGTGACCCTTACAGAGCTGAATTTCAACTTTTTCCTTTGCTTTAATGATTGTATCTGCACTCAGAGTCTCCTGGCTATTTTCTTGCATTTTCTTTCTTCTTTCTTACTGTTATTTTTTTCATTCTTTTCCAGTGAGGAATCCTCTCTTTCTTATATGCTGCTGCAGTTTCCTTTAAGGGTGCCACCAATCTTGCTTGAGTAAAGGCAAGACTTTCTTGGGATGCCACCACACTCCCCACATTTGCTTTTGATTTTGCAAACTACTCTTCATAATGGCCTGGCCGTCATGCGGTCATTCATTATACGTGAGCTTTGCAGCCACTTCAACTAGTTTACAGTAATTTGATGGGTTATATTCAAGTACTTTCTGTTTTAGGTGGCAAATACGTCTTGACATTGAATGGTATTATTTTACTGGGAGATTTCTTTGCAGCATATTTTTTTCAAGTTGAGATGTTGAAAGTCAACATTGCTAGATACATTTTGCTGAATGTGCGAACATTGCCTGACAGAATGCAATTTGAAAATATAAAATTTCCAATATGATGAATATTTTTGATGGAGAGAGTGAAACTGAAATGTGCTATTGATGTGGCTAATTAGGAGGTTTGTGATCAAAGGCTTTGTCAATCATTCTAGTATTTGTAGCAATGAAGACATCTTTGTTAGACATATTGAATGCATTAAAAGGCATGAGAGCCAAGCTTGAGGTTTTTTGTCTGTGAAATTAAATGTAGTCTTCTAAATGGTTATTAATAAGTCTATGTTTTCATTTATAGAAGTTAAACTAGATAAGAGGTTGATTACTTGTAGTTGGTGATAAGTTCGGGGATATGGATTTTGTAAAAATTACCTTAAATTCTCTTTGTGAAGGTTATCACATTTTCTTAACTAGCCTTATGTTTGACAAAGAATTGAACTCATAACCTTGTACCATGGATATGGGCCCTTAATCAAATCCTCAAACTAGGGCCCTTGGGAACCTACCCACTTTCCAAGAGTCTCTCTCTCTCTCTCTCACACACACGCACACACATCTATCATAGCTTTTAAATAGAATTGCTACTGTTTATCGATATCGAGATTCAGGGGGAATCAAACTCCCAACCTTGTATCTCAATATGGGTCTTTAACTATAAATTCCCAAAGCAGAGGCCTTATCAATGTATCTACTTTCTAAGTCATTAACACCATAACAAACAATAGCTTGTGAATAAAATTTCTATGACATAGCAGTTGCGAGATTTTGGGGTTAGGGAATCAAATTCATAACCTTCTACTATTTTTTTTGAGAAATCGGCAAGATTTCTCTTGAAAAAAATGAATAGGCAATTACAATGTTTAGGTCAATGTTATGTTAGGACTCCATCCTAACATTATTATGTCATGACCCTTTTCCAATGCGGCGACCCCATTCTAATGATATTTTGTAATGGTATGTGGCACTTGAGGTTCCTAGACAAGTGGGGCCATTTCATGTAATTATTATAGCAAATGTAAATGTTTGATTGGTAGAAGTTTCTAGTTGGGGTGGCACTTTACACGTAAGCCAACCCTTAAGCAATAGGTTAGGGTTACATTAAATGTATCTTTAAAAGACAAGGGGGCATAGACGAATGTATCTTTTTGCATATTGAATCAAAGTATTGAAGGAGGTTGCCCCCTTGAAGAGGCCATCGATTTTGTATTGTGATTTTGTGAGATTAATATATATTATTTTGCATTTCCATTTCGTATTGCAATATTTTGTTCTTCAGGAATTTTTGATTTATTGCAATATTTATGTGGATGTGCTTATTTTAATTAGAAGGTTCTTAAGAAGTGGTATCAGAGCACTTTTAAAGGCTGTGTTTCGCTACAACTGCAATAGTTCTTGCCCTGCTATTTCGACTATTAGGTATAAATTTTTCGTGTTTTAATTTTTCTGTTTGTTATCCTATTAAAAAAAAATTTGATTTTTTTCTAGTTTAGTAAGTTAGAAACCTTGTGCCAGTGGTTTTAAAATATCATGGAGGAGCTGTCGTTATTGGCTATGCTAGATTGCCCGTAAAGCGTCTAGTGAAGTGAGGGGCAATCAGGCTACAATACCCAGGCCTTAGACAACACCCATATATAGACTTGAGCTTCCACGTATCTTTGGGTATATTGGGAAATCCCCCTAGGATTAGGAGAAACCTTTAGCCGTAGGAAGCTTTCGATCGTGTATCTATCCGTAGTGGCCCGAGCACAACACTCGAGAAGATCACCTTCTCGTACTATCAGAGAGGCAGGTAGGGTGCTCAAGGGGTGTGTGGAATTATCCTTGAGAAGTGGCTTGAAATATTGGTTTGAGCATTATCGTTCATCACTACGGTATAACAGAGGGCTATGGATAGTGCATACACCTTGGCCTAGAGTACCCTGTTTTTGTTGAATGTTTAACCTGAATGCCAAAAGATCTACGACAAAAATTGAGCATTGAAGAGACTACACTATCACAAAATAGACTGAACTAAAACAGATGAAAGAAATTGTGTGGGAAGTAACAGTTAAGACAGGTTTTGTTAGTAACTGTTGGGTATCATTTCAACCAGGGCCATAGTCAGCAACAGTCAAGACAAAGTCTGCCTATGTAGTTGTCAGTTATAGTTGGGAATAATAACAGTCAGGGAATTGTCAGTAACAGAGTCTGCCAAGATAGTCGTCAGAAACAATGACTTACAAAAGTCAAACAAAATAGTTGTCAGTAAAAGTCATTGCAGGGTCTGCTAAGGGAGTTGTTGGACAAAAGTCAATTTTTTGAGTGAACAGAGACTCCAAGCAAAAACTAGACGACACTTCCCTAGAAAAAAAATGGATGCCCGTAGAGCACTAGGCTTATGTTATAATAAATCTTTGATACCACTTGTTAAGAACCTTTTAATTAAAATAATAATTGGTGTCAAAAAATGGATGCTCATAGAGCACAAGGCTTATTTCTCTCCAAGTTCACACTAAATACTAGCAATAAATCTTTGCCAATCAAGCGATTGACTAGGGAGGAAATGGATGCCCGTAGAGCACAAGGCTTATGTTATAATTGTGATGAGAAATATGCTTTGGGGCATAAATGCATACAACAAAAATTGTTTTTGTTGGATGTGGATGACTTAGTAGTGCATGAAATTTCTGACGAAGAGGTAGAACCGCTGGAGGAAGAGCATCAAGATGAGGGCGAAGCATAGGAAGAACCACAACTAGAGATTTCTATCCATGCACTTGTAGGAATCTCGACCCCTCAGACTATGAAGGTAGTGGGGTTCTTCAAGGGGCAAAGAATTACAATTCTGATTGATTCAGGTAGTACACATAATTTCATTGATCCCCAAATAGCTAAGCAAGCGAACTGTTACATACATACTTGCAACTCTTTTGAGGTCATGGTGGCAAATGGAGGAACATTACCTTGTAAGGGAAAATGCCAAAATATTAAGTTGAAGATAGGGGACTATGAACTCAAAACTGATATGTTTGCCCTTCCACTTGGCGGATGTGATGTTGTGCTAGAAGCACAGTGGCTTCGTACCTTGGGAACAATAGCCTGGAACTTTGCCGAATTATGGATGAAATTCAGCTAGCAAGGAACAAAGTACACCTTACAGGGCTTGAAGGTTGGGGCTACTCAACTTGTTTCATCTCATAGGATGGAGAAACTATTGAAAAAGTCAACCCATGGAGTTGTGGCCCAACTATTTGTTGTACAAGCCTTAGATAGTGGAGACAAAGACCATTAGGAGGAATTACAGCTTTTATTGCAAAAACATGCCATAGTTTTTGAGGAACCCAAAGGACTACCCCCTCATCATACTCACGATCATGCAATTCAGCTTATTCCAGGTAGTCTTCCTCCAAATGTCTGCCCTTACAGGTATCCATATGCCCAAAAATCAGAAATAGAGAAAATGGTGCAGGAACTTCTTGTAGGGGTTATTCGCCCTAGTGTTAGTCCCTATTCTTCCCCAATGTTGTTGGTATAGAAAAAAGATGGGTCTTGGCGTTTGTGTGTGGATTTCAGAGAACTCAATAAAATTATTGTTAAGGACAAATTTCCCATTCCAGTAATTGATGAGTTGTTAGATGAATTGCATGGTGCCCAATATTTCTCAAAACTGGATTTGCGATCAAGATACCATCAGATTCAGAATCAAGGAAGATGGCATTCCTAAAACTGCTTTTAGGACTCATGAAGGGCACTATGAATTCTTGGTTATGCCATTTGGTTTGACCAATGCACCCTCCACTTTTCAGAGTTTGATGAATTCCATTTTTTGGCCCTTCCTTCGCAAATTTATTCTAGTTTTCTTTGATGATATTCTGATTTATAGTCGCTCTTGGGAGGAGCACCTCAAACATTTGGATCAGACTTTGCAACTTTTGTTTGAGAATCAACTTTATGCCAAGAGGTCTAAGTGTTCTTTTGGGTTGCAAGAAGTGGAGTATTTGGGTCACATTGTCACCAAAGGAGGAGTTAAAGTCGATCCTAAAAAGATTCAGGCTGTTCAAGAATGGCCAAAGCCTCACACCCTCAAGGGACTTCGAGGATTTTTGGGACTCATGGGGTATTACCATAAATTTGTATAGAACTATGGAAAGATAGCGGCTCCTTTAACAACCATGTTGAAAAAGAATTCTTTTATTTGGTCAGAACCAGTGGAGAAGGCTTTCAAGGAATTAAAGCAAGCCATGACAACCACCCCGGTGTTAGCAATGCTTGATTTTTCTAAACCTTTTGTAATTGAAAGTGATGCTTTGGGCAATGGAATTAAGGCCATTTTGATGCAAGAAGGAAGACCATTGGCCTTCACAAGTAGAGCACTTTCAGGCTGAAATTTGGGCAAATCTACTTATGCAAAGGAGATGCTAGCCATTTTACATGCTGTTAATCATTGGAGGCCATATCTCATTGGGCATCATTTTTCAATCAAAATTGACCATCAAAGTCTCAAGTACTTCTTGGAACAATGGGTAGCCACACCTGAACAACAAAAGTGGGTCTCTAAATTGATGGGCTATGATTATGAAATCACATATAAAAAAGGAAAGGAGAATATTGTGGTTGATGCACTATCCCGACAGTTTGAAGATCAGAGTATGTTAAATGCTATCTCTTCACCAATCCCTCAATGGATTAATAATCTTAGAGAAGAAATGGCCAAGGATTTTGGCTTGCAAACTTTGATCAACAAACTTCAAGCAAAGCCTAACTCATGCCCTGGATACACTTGGGATGGTCAAGACTTGAGATATCATGACCGACTTGTTATTCCCCAAACCTCACAAATGCGAGAATTCATCTTGCAGGAAATGCATGCCTCACCAACAGTGGGACATTCCAGGTTTCTAAAAACTTATGAAAGGACCAAGCGTACTTTCTTCTGGAAGGGAATGAAGAAGGATATTCAAACTTTTGTGGCTGAATGTGACAAGTGCCAAAGAATGAAAGGAGAAACTGTGTGTTCCCCTGGAACCCTTCAGCCCTTACCAATTCCGGAACAAGTATGGGTAGATATTTCTATGGATTTTATTGAAGGGTTACCCAAATCGGGAGGAAAATCAGTTATTTTGGTGGTAGTGGATCGTCTCACAAAGTATGCTCATTTTTGTTCCTTATCCCATCCCTACACAACCTCCGTAGTTGCCCAAATCTTTTTAGACTCCATCTTTCGCCTTCATGGAATGCCCAAATCTATTGTGTTAGATAGAGACCCTACTTTTACTAGTCATTTTTGGTAGGAACTGTTTAAGTTGCAGGGCACTCAACTCAAAATGAGTTTGGCCTATCATCCTCAGACTGATGGCCAAACAAAAATTGTTAACAAATGCTTGGAAACCTACCTCCATTGCTTTGCATCCGAACATCCTGCACAGTGGGCAAAATGGCTCCCTTTGGCCGAATGGTGGTATAATACTTCATATCACACCGCGACCAAGGTTACACCCTTTGAAGCAGTATACGGTCTTCCTCCACCAACACCCTCCTCATACATTCCAGGAAGCTCCAAGGTTCACGTTGTTGACACCACTCTCAGCCAGCATGCTGCCGTCCTCCGACAACTTAAGATGAATCTTGAATTGGCCCAAAATTGTATGTGTCAACAAGCTGATCAACACCGTTCTGAGCGCAACTTTGAAGTGGGGGATATGGTTTTTCTCTACCTGCAACCCTACAAACAATCATCACTCTAGCTCCGCAAATGCCAAAAACTAGCTTCCAAATACTATGGACCCTACTAGGTATTACAACGAATTGGTTCAATAGCCTACAAGTGTAGACAACAGTTCTAGACCCTAGGACTGGCTGGCACATCCATCATCAATTTTGCAATGTATATAAGTATTTTGGTTATGTTATGTCTTAATTTCTGGAAAAAATACAACCAATGAGAGCAAGGCTGAATGTAAACGCATATGGCACTAAAAGACAAAAACAGCCGTCATGCTTGTTAGTACTAGACGGGTTAATCAGACGTCTAGTTAGGAGTGGTTTGTGTTAACAAGTAGTTGGCGTCTAAATGCAATGTTAAGCATGTGTGTTAAAGGGAAACGGTTGAGGTGGTTTTAGAAGTGGTTGGGGAACCAACTTACCCCCCTCCTATTTAACCCCTTCTTCAAACATTGTAAGAGCTATCCATGCTGTGAGAGCTATATACTATTCATGCTACGTAATAGAGATGCTGTTATGTTGTTTACATATTCTGCATACATGGTGAATGGATGATTGTGTTGTGAGTTGCATGTTGGAAGCCATTAATGGAAGTGTTGCAGGTTATTCTATGCTAAGTTGTTATTGCAGGTTTGCCATTGAAGATTGTTGAACATAGGTGCTGAAGCAGGGAGCAAGAGACGTGTTTTGCAGGTTTTTTGGACGAGACGAGGAACCAGAAGCCTGACGTCTAGACCCAACCGTCAGCTAGCAAAGTTAGGATATTGACCGATAAATTAACATAACCTTTGCTTGGAGCCTGATCCTGATTTGTCATCACCCCATCCCGAGAATGTACTCACCCCTGTCTACATTTGGCGTCGTTGCCTAATGTAAAAAAAAAAAATACCTAGAGTTTTAGCGACAAGTGATAGGAAGAATAGGTGAATGACTGGTTTCAGGTCACAGAATAAAGAGCAAATACCGGTAAGAAGAAGCGCACGACTAGCGAATTTAAGGACACACAAGGCCATATAGGTGTCTCACCCTAAGGTGGAGAGAGTGTGGGACATTGAAGAAGAGGACAACATCAACATTGAGACATTGTTGGTGACTGCAAAAAACGAAAGACCAAATAGCCGAGGAAGAGCCCATCATTGAAGACTGGACGACAACACCAGAACTTGCGAGAGAAGGGTGGCCAGAGGATACTGAAGGAGAGAACCTTGTATCAAAGAACCTACACGAAGTTTCGTGGGGAGGAAGGCCGGAGCCACGTTTGGTATATTCGCGAAGGAGATCGCGAAGCAGAGACCAATTGGAGACGGGAAGAAGGCTATTTGGGCACAATTTTGCACCACCAATAGTAAATAGACAATCGAATCGACCACACAACCACCAACACGAGGAAGTTAGAATATCATGGCGAATTCTACCAATAGAACGATACAGCAGAAATACCCACCCTTCTCGGGTGAAGGGAAGGAGGATCCATCACGACATGTGGGAACTTGCATTACCATTTGGGGAGCAAATGGGGTTACATAGGACACACAATGGTTGCAACTGTTTCCAGCCACATTGCGAGGCATGGCGATAGACTAGTACTTGAAGAGATAAATTATGTGAGCATTTACACAATGGGAGGACCATAAGAATGCATTGATAGAAGAATTCCAACCCATGAGGGATGACACTGACATAATTACGGAAATCTGTATCACTAAACAAAAATCGGATGAGGATATCAAAAGCTACAATAGAAGATTGAAATAATTGATAGACAAAATGAAGATGACACTTGCCAACAATATGGTAAAGTGGTGGTTTTTGGATGGGCTACTACCAAGGTTCAAGAAGAAAATGAAGGCAGTACCATCCTCAACGTATGAAGAAGCACTGGAGAAGGCTAAAAACTTCAAAAGTGAAGGCAAACAAACGACCGCAGGTATCGGAGGATACTTAAAGCATACCAAAGATTCGGACAGTGAAGCTGAAGATAAAGTATAGAGCATGATTCACACCTTCAAGAGGGAATTTGACAAAATCCTAAAAGAAGCAAAAGGGGAAGGTCGAAAGGATCGAAAAGAAATTTTGTGTTTAGACTATAAGGCAGAGGGATATTCAAACATAGACTGTCCAAAGAAAGGATATTGTAATATATGTGAAATTGCAGGACATCCTATTGTTGATTGTCCATTCAACCTGAAAAGCAAGAGACATCAGACATTGGCAATACAACAAGAAGAGCATCCAAATACACAGAGGAATGGACAAGGAGCTACTAGTGGAGGATACAGGAATAGTCGCCGAGGAGTAAGACAAGGAGGTCAGAGCCGAATGCAATACGACTTTGATGGTCGACCGATTATTCAGTGTCGGAATTGTCAAGAATAGGCCATTTTGCGAAGAATTGTTCAAACCCCGGGGTAATAACAGTGGTAACATCACCACTCAAATGTGTAAATGGTGTGGTCTGGGAAACCACAAGGAGGCTAATTGCCCGAACAAAGCAAGTACCAGTGGAACTCAGAATATCAACCTCATCGGTATTGGAGAAGTGACTGAGGTAGATAAAGAAGTCTTGGCTATGACAAGAGCACAGACCAAGAAAAAGGAAGAGTATCCAAACCCTGCCAAGGAGAAGGAACGATGGTAGGAAGCCCAAAAATTGATCGAAACAAAACTAGCAAAGGAGAAGAATGATCAACTAGTTCTGGAGAAAGTGTTAAGGAGACCAGAGATCACGAAAAAGGCATCAGTAGAAGGCTTGGTAATAGAGGTACTAAACACAAAGGTAGAGATGAAGGTCGCCAACCTATTTAGTATAATACCGGAGTTGTACGCTACGATCGGGGAAGTCATCAAGAAGAAGGATGAAACTCGACAGGTAGCAACTATCAAGCAAGGACAATTTATCGATCCAAAAATCCTGATGATTGAAGTCGGGCGGAGGCCAACTATTGTTCAAATGGAGGTTTTGAACCATAGGCTAAATCAAGTGATTGTAGATGGAGGGTCTAGTGTGAATGTGATGCCAGAGAATACATGGCGGATTTTGGGGCAACCCGCCTTACGGTCTCCAAATTTCAAACTATATGGCGTTGATCAATATGGTATTGAAACAATAGGCGTTTTGATGAATCAGAAGGTATGCATAGCGGAGCAGGACTTCACCTTGGATTTTGTTGTTATTGCTATGTTGAAACCCGCATATGATGCATTATTGGGACGAGGATGGTTGAGGACAGCAAAAGTCAACCACAATTGGGAAAAGGAACGTCTATCTTTCAAGCAGGGGCAACAAAAATATATAATTAATCTGAAGAACCAAACAGTAAGTTAGGACATAGCTACTTCAGATGACTCGGGATCCTCTTCGTCAGATGGTGAAACGGGACATGAACCAGATGAGGAGGGAGTGTTGCACCTTGATGACTGCATGGAAGATGAGTATGACCAAGATAAAGGCTTACTACACTGGCAGTTGGAAGATTATGAGATCTTCCCTCCCCAATGTCTTTGTATAGATGCGGGAAAAGAGATTCAAGAGGATGAGATGCAGGAACCAACAAAAGAAACCAACAACAAGAGACAGACAACAATGGAAAATGATAAGGAAAGGGAAAAGTGGACATTTCCCAAGAATTTTGCAGAATTCACGATGGGGGAGGCAATCATAGAGGATAAACCAACCCACCCCATCGCTGCACTAAAGGCAACAAATGAACCTGAGTCAATCAAATATGAAGGTCCAAGAATGATTCAAGTAAACTTGGGAGAAAAGGGCGAGGAGAACATGATAAAATGTGGAGATGATTGGGATCCAATCCTAAAAGCGACAATAATTAAGATTTTTATGGACTATAAGGATGTTTTTGCTTGGACATATAAATATTTGAAGGGAGTACCACCCGAACTCTGCATACACAAGATTCCTTTGATAGAAGGTGCGCAACCAGTAAGAAGGCGTCCTTACAAAATGAATCCCAAATATGCAGCAAAGGTGAATGCCAAAATCGAAAATATGCTAGATGCAGGCATTATATTCAAAGTTACGACAAGCAAGTGGGTCTCACCAATTGTAATCACTCTAAAACGGGAAGTAGATAAAATCCGAATCTGTGTGGATTTTAGAAGTTTGAATGTCGTAACTATAAAAGATCCCTTCCGAATCCCATTCACAGACTCCATACTGGAAGAGGTAGCCGGCCACGAGATATATTCATTTTTGGATGGATTCTCGGGGTATAATCAGATTAGCATAGTAGAAGAAGATAAGTTGAAGACTACTTTTGTGGTAGAGAATGGAATATATGCATACAATCGCATGCCATTTGGTCTATGCAATACGCCCGCTACTTTTCAAAGGATCATCTTGTATATTTTTGATAAAATGTCCACAGGTAATTTTAAAGCTTTTCTAGATGATTGGTCATTGTATGGGAAAACACAAGAACATTTAAAGGCCTTGGGAGAATGCATGAGTTTATGCAGGAAAGCACAAATAGCACTGAACCCAAATAAATGTGTCTTGTTGGTGCCATACGGAAAGTTGCTAGGGCATATAGTATGCCAAGAGGGTTTGAAGCCCTACCCAGATAAAATACGGGTAGTGTTACTGATGGAGGAGCCACATGATGTGAGCTCGATTAACACTTTTCTTGGAACTATCAGATATTACAGGAGGTTTATCCGAAATTATGCATTGACATCTCATCCACTAGACGCGCTTACACGAAAGAGTGTTCCATTCAGATGGACAAAGGAACACCAGGTGGCATTTGAGGGATTGAAAGGGCACTTGGTGAAAGCACCTATCCTGGTTTACCCATACTGGGAGAAGGAATTCCATGTGCATGTGGATGCTTCAAATTTTGCCATTGGATGTGCCTTAGCACAAGAAGGCCAATACGGGTTGGATCAGCCCATATATTTTGCAAGTCGGCTACTATCCAGAGCCGAGAAGAATTACAACACAACGGAGCGAGAAGCACTGGGAATGGTGTATGCAGTACAAAAGTACTGACACTACCTACTAGCTAATCCCTTTGCTTTTTATGTGGATCACTAGGCTCTGTTGTACTTGATCAACAAACCTACGATCTACGGACGAGTAAGTCGATGGCTCGTCACCCTGCAGGAATTCGTGTTTGGAGTGGTAGTTAGACCAGGGAAGAAACACGTAATAGCGGATCAGTTTTCAAGGATTCGCTTAGGAGAACCTGCGGAGGGAGGAATACCAGATGAATTTCCTGATGCACAGTTGTTCATGATTAATGCCATACCAGGATGGTATAAGCATATAGGGGAATATCTGTCGACAGGGCAACTTCTAGAAGAGTTAACGACAGCTGAGCGGAGAAAAGTAATCACAAAATCGGCACCCTTCACCTTGATTGTAGGATTGCTTTACAAGATGGGGGAGGACCACGTACTGCGAAGATGTATAATGGAGGATGAAGTACAACAAAACCTGAAGGAGACACATGAGGGATTGGTAGGAGGACACATGGGACCAGATGCAACAGCCAGGAAAGTGTTGTTGGCATGTCTACGGTGGCCCACTCTCTTTCACGATGCAAAGAATTTTGTGGTAGCATGTGATACGTGTCAAAGAACAGGGTAACCCTTGAAGAGAGACTTCATGCCATTACACCCGTCCCAGCCTCAGGAACTCTTTGAGAGATGGGGACTGGATTTTGTAGGTCCTCTAAGAACAAGTCGAAGGAGACGATGCCGATACAAAGTGGTTGCCACAAAATATCTCACAAAATGGGTAGAAGCAAGGGCTTTACCGGACAACTCGGCAAAAAGCACGGCTCGCTTTTTGTATGAACAAGTAATTACAAGGTTTGGGATACCTCTACAGTTGACAAGTGATAGAGGAGGCCATTTTTTGAATGCGATTATTCAGAACTTGACGAAGGAATTCAGGATTTTCCACTCCTTGTCAAGTCCGTACTACCCAAGAGAAAATGGGCAGGCGGAGGCAACAAATAAAGTCCTGGTTTCGATCATGTACAAGACATGCGGAATGGAAGGAGCCGACTGGGAGGAGCGGTTACCAGCAGTTTTATGGGCATACAGGACCATTTTCAAGCCCACTACAAATCACACACCTTTCAACTCATGTACGAACAGGAAGCAGTTGTACCAGTTGAATTCCTTGTACCCAGCTTGAGGGTAGCAGTCGACAATCGCTTGAATGATGAGGAACGTATTCGAGAACGACTGAAAGCATTAGTACAATTGGACGAAAAGAGGGTGATGGCGCAATGGGCAACGAAGATCGCACAAAAAAGGAGGAAATTCTGGCACGATAAACATCTCCGTAAAATGGATCTCAAAGCTGGTGGACTAGCTCTCAAATACAACGGTAAGAGAGAACTCAAGCCAGGAAAGTTGAAAACTTTGTGGCTTGGACCCTTCCAGGTAGAAGTACTCGGGAACGGGGCAGTTAAACTGAGAAAATTGGATGGAACGTTATGCCCCGAGGTGATAAGTCGTTCCAAGCTAAACGTATACAAACCTCGTGCACAGGTGAATATGATCAACTTGGGACAAACACGAACTTCCAGAATAGAAGAGGAAGATCCAGGCACACAACCTTCTGGAAACAACGAGTAGGGTAGCGCTGTTCGAGAAGAGGAAACTTATAACCTGGATTGGTTGTTTGGGAGTGAAAAAAGGCAGACAATGGAACTCTCAAGTAACAGCGAACAGGACCGACTCCAAGTTTTGATGGAGGTCGCTGAACAGGAGGTTCTGGAAGAAGATGGAGTTAGACGTCTGCGACGGATGAGATCGGAAACACATAGGTTGCAGGAAGAATATGAAACTCTGAGACAATACAATAATCAGCTATGGGAACAGGTGATCCAGGAGTTGGACACAACCATGCATAGAGTAAACGAAAGGCACAAAGCTCGCCTAGCGGAATGGGCAGAGCTGGACCAGGGGGAACTTAGGAGTGCAACAAGAAACTCTTCAGAAGGCAGTTTATTCTCCTTAGAAGAAGAACAGGAAGATGTAGTGAGTCCAAGGGAAGATAGAAGAGGGAAAGCAATAGCAACAGGTGCATCCTGTAGGAGTTCTTCTTCAGCCTCATTGAAAATTTTGCTAAATACAGAAGAATCCTCAAGCAGAGAATCAGTGAACCATCAGGAGACGAGAGATTCTCCAGAAAGACCCAGGAGGTGGGAAGTAGGACAAAGCTCGACTGCCAAATATCAGATAAGTAGGGAGGAAATGGCAACAATAATATGGAAAGATATCGAGATGGTACCAAAAAACAAAAAATTGGAGGATGGTTGGAAGAGTCCAGCAGTGACGACAACCTACCTTAGAATCTAGATATTCCATATGCTAGTCCTAATCCAGACTGTAGGAGACAAAGGGATGAAGATCGCAGTCGACAAGCGGGTGTCAGATTTCTGGAAACTGCGCAGATAATTGAAGACGATGCTTCACTAAGCCCACAAGATGAATACAATGGAGGATTAAATGAGGATGTTATGCCAGAAATACCACCACCTCGTGCATGGAGAACACCTTATGTTGGAGCCATGAGACGTCCAACTGAACGAGAAGAAGTAGCCAGGTATCGGATGGCTGCACTGGATTTACGTCAACATAGAAGAGAACTACGAAGATTGCAGCAATGGGTGCAAGAAACCTCAGAATGGCCATTGAACACGGCAGGAGAAGGGAATGATTCTAGTATAGATTCAGTCTTTTCAGAAGAATACCAGGAAAACCTAACTCACTGTGCCATGCAACGACACTTTGAGGAAAGTAGATGGAGACGAAGACTGATAAGGGCCGATAGAAGACTGAGGATTTTACACCAGTTAACACCTGCGCACTTGCAACACCCCCCAGAGACAAGAGCACAACTGATAAATGAGGCTTGTAGCCAAGACAATTTAGGTACCTTCGGGAGACCGCAAGGAATCCTAAGAGCACCTGACCAAGGGAGGAGCGTGGTTGACCTCCGTCCCGATAGCTTGAGAGGAAGAAATTCCCCTCCGGCGACCAATAGGTCGATTGGTCCTCAGCTTGGACCGCAAGGCCCATCTGAGAACCCAGTCCAAGCCAACCCGTTACTTCGTGCTCCTGAGAGAGCTCGTAGGAACCGAATACGTCAAGAATGATTGAGGGACCGACCGAATCTCGGGCAGCTGGGAGTACGACAACCCAACATTAGAGAGATTCGATTGGAAAGAGGCCGAGGACGCGGTAACCAGGTCCGCGGAAGGAGAGACTGGGATAGAAACACCAATCTAGAACATAGGAATCAAGCGCGGGCAGTTGCAGGAAACGATAGAGGCCGAGGACGAGGTCTAAGAACTAGACGACCCCACCAAAATAGGGAACAACAAAGACGACAACAGCCCAGGCAACATGAGCTTGATCAGCAGATACAAGAAGGGGTGATGTTTAACTATTTGGATGACTATATAATAATCCGGCGTAATTGAACGAAATCCAAAACGTCCAAACCTGAATAGCAGACACTTGGGGGAAGGAGCAGAACACCTGGATAATATTGCCAACCCAGAGGAAGGAGAAGTTCGATTGGTGGAAGAATGGATAGGACAAACTAGTCTGACAGCGGAAAGAAATAAACAAGTCACTGATAATGTCAGACGACGACTCAGCATAAATCAGTCCCCTGAGCCAGAAATAAGGCAGCAGACGGAAGAAACAAAACAACAAGACTGGCGCATTATGCCACGGGATAGGACAAGACAGCAGCCACAGTCACGCTCGGAAACTCCCCCAAGACGAAATAATCGCCGAAGACGTCAGGCGACGGAGGAAATAAACAGTGATAGTGATGATGATTTCAGCAGTTTCGGAGAAAATAGTCGTTATCATCAAAATGAGACACCAGATGCATGGGAACTGTGTATTGGCTTGGCCATGCGGTTCACTCGTCGACGTTAAAAGGTGACGTCACAGTTTTGAAAAAAAAAACTACGAAAAAATAAATAAAAATAAGAAAAAATTGAAAAGTCAAATAAAAAGTCAAAAGAAGAAAAGACAAAATAGAGAAAAGACAAAATAGGGATAAGACAAACGAAGGGACACCTAGACGTCTAACTAGCCGACGTGGCGCTAATGCAAGGAAGTGGTTGCGAGTTGGCGGTTGCTTAACGGTTTTGGGCAAACTATAAAAGGAGAGGAAGGCCCTCATTTGCAACATCGCTTTCAGGCAGCAAGAGGAGGAGAAGGCGGAGAAGAGAAGCACGCAGCAGAGGCGCAACAATTAGACGCAGCAGACGGTTCGCGGCAGACAGCGAAGAGGTAGCAGGCTACCTGACGGTAACAGGCCATCCGACGGCAGCAGGCTACTCGACGACAGCAGGCCACCCGACGGCATCAGGCCACCCGACGGCTGCACCCGACACTTGACTGCGCCAGGACACCTGACGGCTGGTTGCCTGACGGGCACCCACCTGACGACACCTGCCTTGACGGCTACCACCTGACGGCCAACCACCTGACGACCAACCACTTGACGACTGCATCAGCCACTGGTCTTGACGGCTGCACCCGATGGCTACACAACCTGACGTCTAGCACCACCGGACGGCGGCGCAACCTGACGTCTGACAACCCTGACGGCTAAGGGAACTGGACGGCTAGGAGCAGAGATCGACAGTTTGAAAGAGGTTAAAGTACGACTGATGGCACATCAGAGGTCAGGAAATATTCCAGCCCGCAGTGAGCCCGAACCAGAATCTGTGGTTGCCAAGAGCTTAAGGCACCAACAGGAGATTGAAATGAAAGGGCACGACAAAAGCTCAGAAGGTGGACAAAGTCGAAGTAGAAGAGAAGCGATAGAAGTAGCAACCCGCAAGAACAAGGAGATTCATTAGAGCGGCAAGGCACCCGTAGTAGTGGAGGAAATCACTTGGGTATGCCCAATAGGAGAATATTGCCACCAATGGTGGGCAGATGCACCAAACAACAACCCAACAAAGAAAAAGCTGAAGGAGGTGGGAGTGCACTTCATCCTATAGGCTTCGCATTTTGAGAAGGGAATTTTCGAGGAGTACCTGCTACAAATGCTGGAAACATATGATGCTGTGAGATACAAAGTTTCGTGGAAATAGCCAGCACTGCACTGGTAGTAGATTTTTCTCCCGGAGTTTTCCAGAGCACTTTTGGACTTCCCCTGAAAGGCAAGCCAGTGGTGAATGAAAGGGTGGACCCAAAAAGGTCACCAGAATTAATCAAGCTATGCTGAGTGTCCATGGGGGAAGAGGAATTAAGAAGGGACAACTCCGAAATGACGGACTGGAAGTGAGCATGAATGTAATAATGGCAAGATTGTCAGGAGAGCAACGAAGCTCAGATTTGCCCATATGGTTGATTCCGTATCTGCAAGGGATAGTACAGGGCATACAATATGATTGGGCAACATATCTGTCAACGCGGATACAGGCTTTTCTGATGAGAACAACCAAGAATTTTTCTATGACTTTTCATGCTATTGGCTTGATCTTGGATGCGTCAGGAAAAGCGGAGATACCAATCCCGGATTTTGGTGCTCCAAGACAACTGTTGGTTACAAATCTGCCATGAGGAAAGGATTTGGTGTTATTGCGCCCTCGATTCGCCCAACAGCTTGAAAGGCCGGAAGGAAGGAATGCCTTCCGTGCCAATCTCCGGAGAAGGCTGACTTCCTATGTAACTTTTCGGTTTCAAGATAAGAGAATTGGAAAGAAATAAAAGAGTTAAGGGATAGAAACGGTGATTTATCAGCTTTGGGAAAGAACAAGCAGCACAGTCACTAGCTAGCAACTAAACCAACAACAGTCAAAACAATACATGTAGCAGAAACCAGTTATGAGATTCTTTCCTATGTATCCTTAAACATGCATTCCAGGCTCAGATAATTGCCAATGCTGCGATCCAGAATTCAGAATGACAACAATCAGAAAAATAAATGAGTAAATGCAGAAATGACATGGATAAGGCAGCATAAAAGAAAGAGACACAATTGGAGCCAAAGTATGGATTGTATTTGACACAAACAGTCTTAGCTACAACAACTCTCTTTAGCAATATGTTCCCCCCCTTATTACAATAGAATGAACTGCAAATTATAGCAAAATTTCCCCCCTGATTACAATGTGGGCACAGATACCCAAATCTGCAAAATCTGTAAAAAGCGGCCATATTTTATCCTTGTCGGCCGTATCTGTATTTGCATTAAGTTTTTCCCTGATTCTGGTACGGCTTCTGACAAATTTGGCGGCTAGGAGGGGATAGCCCATTAATGCGCTAAATGCGGCGATATCTTGCCTTAAATGCCTGCTACTGTTCGTCTTCAATGGTTACCCACTACGCCGCTTAAGTATGGCTTTGGCTGTACTTTAATAGGCCCTGATCCCCAAAAATCTTGACTTTTCTTCTCCTGGGAAATTAGCTGCTTAGCTGGCAAGATTTGGGCGGGAAATAACATTGAAATGCTCAAAAAGAATCATTGCATCCCTGGAGCTGTCTGGCTGCTGAAATCCTCAACATTTTTATAAGTGTCAAAACGCTGCCCTGAAGTGCTTCAAAAAGCTGGATTTGCCCTCTAGCGCTTCAAAAAGCTGGATTTGCCCTCTAGCGCTGCCAGACATCAGCGCTTTAGGGCGTTTTTCGTTCCTTAACAAAGTTGACCCTTTTCTCCTTTTTTCACTAAGTGTCCAGGAAACACCTTAAAGCGCTCAACCTTTGCAATTTTGCCCTGAAGCACTCAAGACTGTAGCGCTTTAGGGCTAATTTTACACTTAGGAATTTTTTGGGTTTCTTTGCCTTCTCTTTGGCAGCACCAAAACTGCCCCGAAGCGCTCTTGACGTGGTGTTTTGCCGTGGAGCGCTGTCATGCTACAACGCTTTGGGGCATTTTTTACACTTAAACTTAAACGTTTTTATCAATTTACCTGGCAGCAAAAGGATATGCTTCAAAGCGATTTGGGGCAATTTTCCATACTTAGAATATTTTGGCCATTTTCACCTTTTTTCACCCAACTGCCCGGAATTTGCTCCAAAGCGCCCTAGGCTGGCAAAATCGCCCCAAAGCGCTCCAAGGAACAGCGATTTGGGGAGGATTTTTGTACTTAGCCAAAAATGCATCAATTTTTCAACTTTTTCAAATTTGCCCTAAAGCGCTCAAAATTTGTAGATTGCTTCAGATCGCTGCCTAGCTGCCGCGATTTAGGGCGGATTCTGAAAGATAACAAAATTTTCAGAATTTTCAAAATTTCACACCCCTTACAAAATGTGGCAACATTCTTGGTGGCTCGCGGGGTATCGAGCTTGCCTCGATGC
The DNA here is from genome assembly GCA_028583015.1 of Wollemia nobilis. Classification (NCBI taxonomy): domain Eukaryota; kingdom Viridiplantae; phylum Streptophyta; class Pinopsida; order Araucariales; family Araucariaceae; genus Wollemia; species Wollemia nobilis. The sequence continues at coordinate 1,849,624 of JAQPPZ010001919.1, forward strand.
CAGGACCTAGGCCTTTATTCATTGGGCCACGGAGTCACCTCCGGTCCCTGCTTGACCTTGCTGCTTGCCCTGCCCTGCCTTGGAAGGTCCTCTTCATTGGCGCTCTCCTCAGCACGCTCTTCTTCTGTACCTCCTTCTTGCTCCTGCTCATACGGGACGAGGCGCTCTTGTATATCATCGAATACGGACAGAAACCGAGTCCAGGCATCTTCTGGAATTGGCTTGAAAGCACTGATGTTCTCCACCAGGTGCCTGAAAAACTCAACTTTGAGTGTATCAATTTGTTCCACCTTCAGGTCTAAGGTGGTGAAGCAGGCGCAGATCTGACAAAACCTAGCTGAGAGCTGCGTCACCTGGGCCTCTTGGATCGGATTAGTCCACCTGTCAATGTTTGCTGTGTCAGTCTCAAGGGCATTCCATTTCGGCTACAACTCTTCTTCAGGGAGGATGTTCCCGTTAGCGTCAGTGAAGCTAGGGAACCCGTGCGACGCTAGGGTTTAAAAGGAAGCCAGCCAAAAGTCTTCTCTCTTTCCAACTGATCCAGGATACACCTATCCTTCCGAATCTTTTCTATTTTTTCAAAATAAAAATGCAAGGTTGCCCTTGCGGCCGCCCAATCATCGGCAAGAGGGTCTGTTTTGGAAATTTGGAGACCGTGACGCTCAAGGTTCCTAGCCTTGAGTGCTAAATTGAGCCAGCCGTGCGGCCTCCTCTACCACGGGCTTACCCCGGGCAGATACTTCTTGAATCTTAATAACAAAAGCAAGGACGAACAAGGACCTAGAAGCCCGGGGTTTAAAATTCTTCAACAGCCGGAGCCGCATTTCCTTTACTCCTTCCTTGGTGACCGTTTCTACCTTGGCAGCCTGCTCTTCTAGCTGCTGCTACGTCTGCTGCAACAAGCTCTGAAGCTTTACGTTTTGGGCCTATACTTCTTATTTTTCCTTTTCAGTTGCTTCCAACCGTTGCTGCAGTAGCTGGCACTGGTTCCCAGTGTCGTTCACCTTGGCTCGCAACTTCGCCGTATCTTCTTCCAGCTTGAATTTCTCATTTTCCAGCTCATAATATTGCCCCTGCAGTTGGTAGTGATTTGCAAGCATCGACTCAGTTTTGTCCTGAATCCCAACTGCCGTATTCTCCTAGTTAAGATTACTTATGTCCTTTTTCTTAGGGATGTACTCATAGTCATCATCAGTCATGTCCTTCCTTGGCTTCTAAACCTACGGGACTCGTTTCTCCTTATAGAGTATCATCTTATATGGGTTGACCCTAGAGCGCTTTTCAACTTGGGCGAGCTCCTCACCCTTCCTCTTCCTCACATTCTGCATCCATATGTTGGAGCTGCGACCACCCTGAATCATCGGGGGTTGTTCGTCCAACCCCGGGATGTATGTCCTTCGGCAAACAGGTGAGGAGAAATGGGTTGTTGGGGCTCAGGTTCCTATAGGGGCGCTTTGACCATAGGGTTTTTTACAGGAGGGCACTCTGGATTTTGAACTAGGGTTTCAACTGGGTTGGCGGCTACAGATGAGGGTCATGGGGATTGCGAGGGTTCTGGTACGGCGACACCTGATTGGTCTTGGGCTAGAGTTTCTAAAGAATGCACAAAGGTTGGATGGCTAGATTGGATTGCAACAGAGGGTTGGATTTCTACGAAGGGTGCTGCAGCAGCGATGGAATGAGCGGCTGCTGTTCTGCTAGCCAAAGAAGTGACCGCGGGGACTGGTTCAGCAGCAGAAGATGAGGGTGCCACAACACGGGACTTAACAATTTCAAGGATTGCGGAATGCGTACCTGCAAGCTGTGTGGGTTGGTGAGGAAATGCACTGAGTCGCCCATTGTTGTAATATCCCCTTTCTGAGCAGTTAGTTAGATGCAGTGGTTTAGCCTACTCGCGGGTTCCCGTAGGCTAGGGCAGATTGCAGGGGAGCCTAACTGGAGTTCTGGGAGCGGATAATTGAGCGAAATGGGTATTCGAATCCACTCTTAGCTAGGGAATCGGTGGAAACGGATAGTACGATTGAATACCTCGGCGAAATGGGTATCCGTTTCCATAATTTGTTTGGGATTCCGGGGTCTAGGAAGCAGAGATTTTAATGTGTAAAGTTAATTATATTAAATTAAATATTTAATATAGTTTAACTTTATAATATTTCATATGTGGGAGATATAAGGTTTATTAGTTACTTAAAAAACAAGTAGAAATATAAAGGTGACTTATAATATTCAATTGTTAATATGGTCGACCAAGTTATGAGAATTAAAATTAAAATGTTTTATTTTAATATTGCTTTGGAAAGAGGAAAAAAGAGGTCGACCCCTCTTGGAGAGTTATAAAAAGAGCAATGAAACTTCATTTTCATCATCTTTGGCTATTCATTCTCTTGGAGCAATTTTGAGGAGTTCTTGCAGAGTTGCAGGGGTTTCGAATTCAGCTTGTTGTGTGACGAAAATCACCAGCAGGGACAACATCATCGGAGTTGAAAAATATTCTCAGGGTGTTCATGAGCAGCTCTACTTCAAGGGTTGCATTGGAGCTTTATATCTGTAGATTTACAGTGGTTTTCAGGGGGTTTGGAAGGGATTTCGAAGCATATTTTGCATACATTTATGTAGCATTCATTTATCAGCATAGCCGTACAAGTGGCCGAAGGGACGGAAACCCCAACGGTGTGGCTGAGGACGAAACCCCTCAATATTTTGGAGTTGGATGAAACCCCACTTCTCTGTTGGTGAATTCACACAGGATTCACGCTTTGGTGCTTCAACGATTTCAGAGGTGCTTTGGTGTTTGCTGATAAAGTATTTCAAGGGTTTTAAAAATCAAATTGCATAAGGATTTGTGGAAAGAATGTTGATCTTGAAAACATTGTAATTTGTGCCTTAGGATAAAATCTGAAATAAAATTGCAAGTTATTTCTCAATCAATGCATTTTGTATATTTTGCAATTTGGGTTATATTGTTGGAATTTGTTTCTGTTCTTCAAGTTTTATATCCGCAATAAGATTTAGATCAGAAATTTTAACAGTCCCAACCAAGGGGGACATTACAGTGGTATCAGAGCAAGTCTATTCTGCCAGCCTGTGGAAGCCTAATTAAATTTCAGATTCATGGAGTCTTATAATGATTGGTCTAGGAGACAGCGTGATTGGGATAGGACTCAGAGTGAGATACAAAAATCCATCAGTCAATTAACTGCAATGATGCAAATTTCTCTACCTTCAGTTTTTCCTCAAGATAAGATTGATTTTTCATTCATAAAGTTGCCGAAGAAAGAGTTGAACAAAATACTTTACAAGATCCTAAAATTGCAGCTAATATTGCGGCTAATAAAGTTGAGTTTGCTGCCCCAAAGAAGATTGACAAGGGTAAACAGCAGTTAACAGGAAAGGAAAGGAAACCGAGTGATCTGCAGGTTACAGGACTTCCTCATGGAAGCAAAAATCAGTTGAGGAGAGAAGGGCGATGTTTCTATTGCAAAAGGGAATGGTCACTTGGTCACAATTGCGAAGACGATAAAGAGAATGACTTAAGGCAGCCGAGTGCAGAAGAGGACAACAATAAAGTTGAAATCTTAGAGTTTGGGAAAGATGCTTCATATCAGGAATCATGCATAACAGGTAACCAGAATGATGTTGGTGATGATGAGGAAGACAACACAACAGTTTTGGATATGTATTTAGATCAATCTAGTGTGGATTGTGAAATCTTTAATATAAGGTATGATGAATCTTGTGATTTTCCTATCATCAATTCATTAATGCATGATGGCATATTTCATAATGAAGTGTCCGTAGATCCCATATTTGATGAGGAAATGATTACGAACGAAGAGGATTCTTCGCTGAAAACCGAAATGGAAAGAATTAACAGACTGTTGGATGGTGATTTCTCCGAGGAGTTGGAGACTATGGCAGATTTAGAAGAAGATGCGATTGTTGATGAATTTCCACTTGAGCATGAGACTGACCTAGTCGATGAGATGAGTAAAAATTATATTATGATCATGCCTTCTAGTCAAGAAACATGCAGGGAAGAACAGGACAAAAATAATGAAGATGAAGTTAATTCATCCTGTGCTTCGACGAAGGGAGAATTATGCATTGGTCATCAAAAATATGGTGAGCATGCTGATTTTGATATTGTCAAATCAGCAATAAATGATAGTATTCATGCAGTTGTTGATTCTGAGGATGAGGACAGGTCTGTCACAACTTCGGAGCATGTAATTGGGGAGTGCAGTAGTGTGAAGGAGGCTGATTTTGATCACCGTGCGTGGGATAGCAAATCTGATGTGTGATGCTGATTCCAATCCATTGCAAGGTTGGAAGGACCAGTTACAGGTCACAGAGGAGCAGATTGTTCAGACATTAACTCACTTCGATAGGACACACGAGTTTGTCGAGTGCCTCTTTCAGGCAGCCCAGCTTGGGGAGAGACAGAAGAAGTTGACAGTTGGAGCTACTGTTACTGATTTGCAAGCTATCAAGCAGGCATTAGAGGTGATAAAATATGATTATTTGAGGTTGCTATCCGACAGGGATCAAGCCTTACAGTTTGCAGATAAGGCCTTCCAAGAACTCAAAGAGAAAGAGGATTGTTCAGAGCTTCACAGGGTTTTAGTTGGTGAAGTTCATATGGACGGTATTGTGAGGTATGTACATCATTTTGATTTCAGCCCTCTTATAGATGAGTGGACCATGTTTTTGATGACGCATAGTAGTGAGCCGGAAGACTGTTTTTATAGACTTCATACTTCACTTGTCTATGGGTTAACCCCTTCGTCAGAAGGAAAATTGGATTTTTGCAGAGATAGCAGTGGATTTTATGCAGGAAAGGAATTGTGGCCGAACAATATTCCACCTATGTGCAGGTTAGCCCTGCGGTATTCTTCAGGTAGTGGGAATGTCAGATTCCCTATTGGTCCTGGTTATCTAGGAGTGTCTATGAGGGAGTGGAAGACACTCGTTGGCCCAAAGAGCAGTACTTGTCATAAAATATGGATATGGGATCCAAGAGAGATTACAGATGTCGACTGTACAACGGTGCCATGGCAGGGGAATTTTCATGTTTCAAATTCTGGTTCTCACAGGGATTGCAGCTTGGATGGTTATGATGGATTCATTACCGAGTTATTGGTGAGGCTAGTTCAGCCGAGGCACATGGACTCTACAGTTATGATCAGAGTGACGCAACGTCAGCATGGTGATGCTGACATGATACTGGTTTGGGACCCCGAGAATCTACTTGATTTCAACGATGGATCATTTTTCGGTTTAGTGACGGAGTCCGAGAGAGTTGTCGACTTTAGCAGATTCAGATGGATGATAGGGGTTACCAGCTTTGTCAGTTCTTGTGGTGGCAGTTGGTGGCTGTGTCACTGTCATGGGACATTCATCAGGTTTGTTTGGGATCCTGGAATTTTCATTGACAACCAAGAATTTTCAGTTGATTGGGATATTCATGAGCATTGCTTGAGGACAAATAATCTTTGGGAAGGGCGGGCTGTAATATCCCCTTTCTGAGCAGTTAGTTAGATGTAGTGGTTTAGCCTACTCGCGGGTTCCTGTAGGCTAGGGCAGATTGCAGGGGAGCCTAACTGGAGTTCTGGGAGCGGATAATTGAGCGAAATGGGTATTCGAATCCACTCCTAGATATTGAATTGGATGGACAGAGCCTTGACTTACTATTTTTAGTAAGTTAGGTTTTAGGGTTTCGAGCAAAACGGACGGTGCAGTGATATTCTTCACCGAAATGGGTGTCTGTATCTATCCCCAGTTTGTGGATCAGATAATCAGAAGGCCAAGTTTTTAATGTGCGAAGGTTTAATTATATAAAGTAAAATTATTTAAATACTTTATATAGTTTAAAACCTTATTTTATTAAAAGGGGACGTGGGACTTAAAAAAGAGTTATGTTTCATGATTTATCCCACATTGAGCGTGCAAAGGGAGTTTGTTGTGGAGGAGTCTATTTATTCGGTGGCTTGGTCTCATTTCATGTCATTCTAGATTTTGGTTATTTTCTCTAGAGTTTGAGGCCAGTGGCTGAGACTTCTTCTTCGAAGGGACGGAAACCCCAACGGTGTGGCTGAGGACGAAACCCCTCAATATTTTGGAGCTGGATGAAACCCCACTTCTCTGTTGGTGAATTCACACAGGATTCACGCTTTGGTGCTTCAACGATTTCAGAGGTGCTTTGGTGTTTGCTGATAAAGTATATCAAGGGTTTTAAGAATCAAATTGCATAAGGATTTGTGGAAAGAATGTTGATCTTGAAAACATTGTAATTTGTGCCTTAGGATAAAATCTGAAATAAAATTGCAAGTTATTTCTCAATCAATGCATTTTGTATATTTTGCAATTTGGGTTATATTGTTGGAATTTGTTTCTGTTCTTCAAGTTTTATATCCGCAATAAGATTTAGATCAGAAGTTTTAACAGTCCCAACCAAGGGGGACATTACAATTGTTCTACGTCTTCGCCCTGCGGGGGGGGGTGCTTTCTTATACGCTGATAACTTCAGAGGGTACAACCCTTTGCTGCGTGGTTTCCTTCACAGGTGTAGCCCTTCCCTCAAATCTTTCTGTTCTCTTTTTCGTTTTAAGAGGAGCCACCTCCTCTTGACTGCTGGGCGCAGGGCTAGCAACTCCACTTGAAGCGGCCCCCTTCTGTACGAAAGATATTTTCGGCTTTTTTTTTTGGTGGTTCTGTAAGAGCCTGCACAACAGCAGCAGCGACCGTACTTTTGGATAAACTTTTCTTCAGTGGAGTCTTCTCAGTTGGTCGCTTTTCAGGAGCTGGCCCTACCATTGGCGCTGTATATTGACTTTTCTTCTTTCCTTGACCTTTCTCCACGCCACTCCCTGACCCTTCTCCTAATGCAAGTGGTTGTTGAGGTGGGTCCTGGCCCTTATATAGCCGTTGGATGCTTTGGGGCACGATGTCCACGTGGCATGGTGTGCATCGTAAAGTGCGGAGAACTCGTCGTCATTATCTAGGTTCTGGTTGGACCTTTCCTTTCTTGTTCGACAACGCATTACCCACCATTCTGATATTTTGCCGGCTGTCTATCCCTTCTTTTTTAGCTTCTTTTGCCACCTTTGGAAGTTATCAGCATCCGCCTTATGGTCTTCATTGTTGCCGGGATCATACTCCGCTTCTATTTCATAAAAGTCGTGCCATAGCGGGAATGATTGCATTTCTTCTATATGCCACTCCAGGTCTAGCCTTTTGGGGTTATTGTGCTCGGCCATTATGTCCTTTCTAGGGCAGACATGGAACTCTTGGACACCCTTAAATCTTTTGATAATGTCCAGAGGATCGTATTTCCACCGTTGTGGCAGCTCAATCAGCCCGAAACTCGAAAGTATGGCGGTGAAGAACCGATGCTGCACATTGACGCCAATTTCCACCTCGCCCCATGTGATAGGGTATTTGAATATATGCCCTTTCTTCTTGCCTTGGCCATGTTTTTCGTCAGTATAGTCCATCTGTCGCGCTTCCTCAAGCGCAAACAGGTACTTTGAGGGGTAATAGGGTAGTAGAAAGGGTTTGCCCATGAATTCGAAGACTCTGATTACCAAACCCTGCATCAGCAAAAAAGTATCCCCGAAGGGTATTTCCCCAGTTGTGAAGTGCTCATTCATTATGGCGGGAACATGCGAGCAACCGCCTTGGACGACTTTTAGGGTATGGCTCAGAAAATACTTATTTAATCTGTAATAGGACTCTTCCCTATATAGCACCCGGGTCCATTCATAAACTGGGCGCGGGGCACCGTTTTCATCCCAACGCTGAACTGGAATTGACCTCATCTTGTCATGGAAGTGAAACAGGAACAACCAGTCCAAGAATAAACAAAACCTGAAAGTGTCTGACTTTTTCTCTTTGAGGTTGCAGAGGGCGAGATGAATTGCGTGGGCCAAGTAATCAGCCTAGTCGAAGAAGACAAGCTTTGTGTCACCCTTCATCAGCTAAGGTTTGTAAAATTCCTTATGCCGGAGGCACTCGGCAATAGCAATTTGGTAGGGGTGGACCATTGAGTCCGACCCACAACCTAAAACCCAGGCCAACATGGTGTAAATATGGGGACTCTTAAAAGCTGATAAGGGCCGAGGGTTCTGCGACCATTGTCGGGGCGAAGGTGGCCTATGCAACTCAGACTTTAGAAACTGCCGCATTGATCGAGTGTCTGAAAATCTGCTCGTCTGATCCATGAGGTTGATCCTCCTGATTATGTAAGTTTTGTCTAGCGTATGGCCTGGCGCGAAAGCTGCCACCATGGTCTCCAAGTCAATGGAAAATAAGGGTGTGCCCTTGTAATCGCAGACCTGTCGGGTGTCCGGCTTGTAGTACTCCGCCACTGCTGCTATCAACTCGGGGCAATGGTGCACCTGACAGCATAGAAACCAGTACAGGCGCGCCTGATAAGCTACGGCGAGCGGGTGTGATTTAGAAACTTTATCCTTCCATTCTTTTTTGGTATCCCGCAAATCAGTTATATTCTGGGAATAGGGTCCATCACTGAGCCTATTCCAGTTGTCAATGGGCGGCAGGAGAGGTTGCTTTGGTGGCTTTGGTTGAGCCCTCCTTCTTGTATCTGCCTCAGATGCTTGCGCCTTGCCCTTTCTCTGCTTTTCTTGTCCGCTTTCAGGTTTTCTTGAGGCTGTCTGTCCAACCGCGACACTTTGCTCGCCAGCTTCTTTCTTCGCCATGGTGCAAATTAAAACTCAAATTGTTGCTCTGTATCTGTAAAATTCGATTTTACTGTTCTGCCGGAGCTTGGAGCACTTTGAATTCTGTCTGATAAATCCTCTGCAGAAGCTGATTTTATCGCGGAGAGCTCGGCCTGGGCGTATCTTAATGGCGGGTCCCGAATTAATTACCCGGTGCACGGAGTTCGTGGACGTCGATCTATTCTCTCAGGTCGGCCATGCATAAAATCTATGGGATGGGAGTTAAAAAACCCTTGTAGAATGTCCTTTTCCCTTTTTTAAACATAAACTTGCCTCGAATTCTATGCAGTCGTTTTAATGCACGCTTCTTAAAAGATGTGCCCTGTACGGTTCCCTAGGTCGGCTAGCAAGAAAGGGGCGCCTCCCTCTTTCCCTTTTTTTTTAAAAGAAATAATTTTCTGCCCTATAGTTCTCCAAAAATGAGCGCTCCCGGGATTTTTTCGCTGTGGAGAGCGATATGGGGTGCCTAGGGGCGCAAGCTGAGCGGGCTCCTTGTCGGGTTTAAACGTTTTAAATTTTTTTTCTTTGGACCTTGCCCTAGATTGCCTTCACATGGAGCGCTTTGGGGTATTTTTGCTTTGGGCGAGCGCTAGAGGGCATCATTTGGCACCAAGCCTTGCCTCGCCAGATCCTGCCCCAAATCTCCGAAAAGGTGAGCACTCCATGGCATTTTTGCTTCGGACGAGTGACGGAGGGAATATTTTGACACTTAGAAATTTTTTCTGAAATTTTCCTTCCCTCTCTTTGCTTGGCGATGTTGGCCTCTTTGCCCTATGTCGCTATTAAAGTGGGGCGCTTTGGGGCGGGGAAGCCTTCGGTGAGTGCCGAAGAGCAGAAAATACTTAGAAATTTTTTTAAACACTCCTCTGCTCTCTTTCCTTTTAAAATAGGCCCTTCGCATATTTTCGCCGCAAATCGCTCAACCCCAAGGCAAACTGACGAATTTTTGCACAATCTGGGGCGATGAAAGGCAAGAGCTTGACACTTAGCCATTTTGCCGCTTCGACCGGGAATTTGCCTTTTCTTTTTCCCCCGCGAAATCGCTGAAAAACATCGGCGACTTAAGGCTTTGGCCTGGAAGGCGAGCGACGAAGGGAAACTTTTCAGCACTTAGGGATTTTTCTCTCTACTCAAACTTTTTCAAATCCGGAGGGGAGGCAGACCTCACTTGGCTCAACAACCTAAAATTTAAGAAACTTAAAAAAAACATATTTACATGTAGGAAACAACTGAATTGAAATGACAAAAAATAAAATATGTACAGATGGAACCTTTCGGTGCTTCTTTCTTCAATGGTGGTAGGCTTTCAGATGAAAGCCGTTGACCGGAATCGGGAGGATGTGACCCTCCATATCCTTCAGCACGAAGGCATTGAACTGATTCACCCGGGCAATCTCGAATGGGCCTTCCCAAAAGGAATCGAATTTGTTGTGGTTGCCGGGCTTGGTTTTCCAGATGTCCCATTTGAGCACCAGGTCTTCGAACTTGAAAACCCTTGCTGTGGACCCTCTTGAGAACCATTTTCTGGTAGAGCCTGCATGCTTCATAAAAGCCTCATAGGCTTTTTCTCTTTCTTCTTCAAGCTGTATCAGCTGAGCAAGTCTGGCATCCAGTGGGTCTAGATTGCCCTTATCGTCGTCTAGTATCCATAGTGCAGGCATCTCAATGGAAGTAGGCATAATTGCCTCTTCCCTGTATACGAGGGCATATGGAGACGTCCCGATGGATTTCTTGACTGATATACGGTCCGCCCATAGCGCTTTGTCGAGGAGTAGGTGCCAAGATATCTTGTTCCGCTCCATAGTCTATTTAATAATCCTCGTCAGGTTCTTGTTTGTAGACTTGGCCAAGCCGTTACCTTGCGGGTAATAATTTGAGGATGTCTTCAGATAAATGCTGTACTTGCAAGCGAACTCTGTGAGATCCGCTCTATAAACCCTGGACCATTATCTATCACTATGGCTTATGGGATTCCAAAGCGCGTAATCAGGCTCTCCAAGAAGGCGATGACCGTCTCCTGGTTGGCATGCTTTGTGGGTATTGCTTCGGCCCACCTGGTGAAATAGTCCGTGGCAGTCAAAATGTACTTATGCCCCGTCGAAGAGTTTGGCGATATTATACCGATGAAATCCAAGCCCCACTACTGAAATGGGGCTTCAACCTGAATTGGCTGGAGGGGCATTGGAGCGTTCTTGTTGCGGCCAACAAACCTCTGGCATTTCTCACATTTCTGAGAGACTGCGTGTTTATCGGCGAAAAGGGTGGGCCAGTAATAGCCCGCTTTGATGATTTTTAGGGCCTTAGACCTTCCTGAAAAATGTCCTCCCGACATTCCAGAGTGGAATTCTTCGAGGACCTTCTCTTTTTCTGTTCCCTTGATGCATCGCAAGAGAACGTCGTCAATGTTTGCATAAAACAGCCCCTCGGGGCGCAGAACAAACTTCAGAGCCTTGAGTCTGAACCTCCTCCTTTGTGAGGCATCAAGATTATCAGGGCATTGCCCAGTATTGAAGTACCACACTAGGTCATCGATCCAATCTTTGGCTTCTTCTGAAGAATTGGCAAAATCGGCCTCCATCATAAAATCTTCCCATTGACAAGCGGTCACTTCTGCGGCAGCGCTTCTGGCTAGTTCTTGAGAAAGGGCCCGACCCCTGATAAGCTTGGTGGGCCGAACTTCTATGTCGAATTCTTGAATCTTGGCGATCCAGCCATCCCTTTTATGACCCTGTTCGCCTTGAATGATTAAATTTCTGACATCGGGGTGGATGACAAACACGGTAATCCGGCTCTGAGAGACAAAGTGCTTGAATTTCTTCAGAGACCTCATGACTGCATCCACTTGCTGCTCGATAAAATTATACCGCTTCTCATGCGGCTGGATTACTTGGCTCAAGAAGGCAATAGGCCGTTCTTCGTCGTCATCTCCTTTCTAGGTTAAAACCGCGACATAGCTCTCTGGCTCTCCGAATGCGTACAGGATGAAATCCTTGGAGTAGTCTGGGTTAACCAGCACAGGGGCCTGAGCAATCCTGGATTTTATCTCCTCAAAAGCCTTTTTTCTCTCCTCAATCCATATGAACTCGGCATCTTTCTTTAATAGCCCGGCCATTGGCTTTATCACTTGAGCGAAGTCTGGCACAAACTTTCTCACGAAGTTGATCTGGTCGAAGAAGGATTGAAGACCCTTCTTGTTCACTGGGATGGAGAGCTTCATCAGAGCCTTTGCCTTGTCGGGATCAACTGCTAAGCCTTTCTCGGAGATGAAATGACCAAACAACTTTTCCTCTCACACTGTGAAGACTGATTTCTTCGGATTAATAGATATGCCGAACTCCCGACACCTTTCAAATACTTGTTTCAAGTGAGAGTTGTGCTCTTCCCTCTTGTGAGAGAACACTGTCATGTCATCTAGATATATTACAATTATTTTGTTCAGCAGTTCCTGGAATGCAATATCCATGGCTCTCTGGAATGTAGCCCCTGCATTGGACAGGCCAAATGGCATCGGCTGATAGGCGAACGTTCCCCATTTGGTGGTGAACGCCGTCTTGTGCTGGTCTTCATCTTTCACCCAAATATGGTTGTATCCCGAGAAGCCGTCTAGGAGAGAGAACCGCTGCGCTCCTGCGACCACATGGAGAATTTGGTCGATCTGCGGGAGCGGGTATTGGTCCTTGAGGGAGGCCTGGTTCAAGTTGCGGAAATCCACGCAAAGGCGGATATCTCCATTCTTCTTTCTGACTGGAACTAGATTTGCGACCCAAGAAGAATGCTTAATGGGATATATTATTTTTGCTTCGAGCATCTTCAAGAGTTCGACCTTCATCAAGACCTCGATCTTCGGGTTCACCGGCCTTTGCTTTTGCCTACAAGGTTTAACCCCTTCCTCAAGTTCAATCGTATGCTGGATGACCTCTCGGTCGTACCCCTTCAAGTCTTGATAACTCCAAGCCACAATATCAGGATACCTTCTGCAGAGGGCCTGAATTTGGTCCAGCTCCTCTGGAGTGCAGTCGGTTTCGACTTTAATTGCCTTGCCTGGCTCAAGCTCCAGGTCTCTATACTGCTTGGAGTTCACCTTGATCCTATGCGATATTTCTCGGTCATTCTGATCAAAGACTCTCTAGGGTAATTAGTCCTTTGGGGACATGGTTGTTTCTTAATTGTATCAACCTCTCATACTCCTCGTCATCAGGGTCTCTACCTTCGATTGTGCTAGCTTCATGAATCAAAAAATTGATGATTTGCTCATCAGAATCGAACACCTGCCAGTGGGTGTCCTTATCAGGCACAAAAGGCTTGTAAATGGTTCTTACCGCTTTAGGCTTCTGCATTAAATCATCAGCTGGGGAGTATCTGGCTCCGATAGACGCTAAGATGTCTGCGTGCCTGTTTTTCTCTCGGGGAATAGCTCGGACATTGAGGGCCTCAAATGACTCCATCAGGTCCCAGACCCAATAACGGTATGCCTTAAGATAATGCTTCTTCGAGGCACACCTGTTGGTAATCTGGCTGCAGACTAGCTCTGAATCTCCGAAAATTTGGAGCTGTTTGATTCCCAACTTCTCTACTTTCTTCAGTCCTAAGCCCAAGGCTTCATATTCTGCACCGTTATTAGTGCAACTCCAAGCCAGCCGGTAGCAGTAAGCTTTTTCTTCATTAGTAGGAGATAAGTAGAACCCCTGCCCTAGCGCCGTTCTTGCATCGGGCACCGTCGAAGTACAACTTCCATAGTTCATTAGGGGTAGGGTTTATATCTTCCTTTGTCGTCTCTTTCGGCTTTTCGGGCTGACTAATGGAATAGCAGCCGATCTCAGACTCAATCATGGCATTGAAGTCAAGCAAGGAGAATTCATCCTCCGCTTGCAGCTCTTTTATAGTTTCACCCACTATGTCCACTTCCTCAACTTCTTTTGTCACTAGGTGAACTGCCTCATCTTGCTATCCCCCTTCGGGCAACTTCTCAACCAAGAAGGTGGAAGGCTTCCCATTATAAATCTTCACTCGCCTTCCTTTGAAAGGGACTTCCATGTGGGAGTAGTCCAAAGCTAGATATCCGCCTAGCTTGGCGGTAAACTCCCTTGAGAGGCACATGCCAAAATAGGGCTCTAGGTCTACAACTACGACCTCTTGGATTACTGTGATCTACGGAGCTTTATGCAGTTGGATGGGGATGTCATTTATAACACCGACAGTCTTCACGGGAGTGCCGTCTAACTGGAGTACGCCTTGGCTGCTTCGTGTATATTCCATGCTGATCTCTTCACAAACTGCCCTGGGCATGACTGTAGTTGAAGCGCCGGAATCAACTATGCAATTGTGCACCACGTATCCTTCCATCCGCAAGGATAGATAGAACGACGGTGGTCTATTCTTTCCGATGATTGAATTAGTTAATGGTTGGGCCAGTACCGGTTGCTACGCTTTACCCCCTTTTACAGACTTCAAAGATTCCTGCAGCAAATCAATCTGGCTAGGGAGCTGCAGGGCATCGTACATACTGATTTTGGCCGGGATCTTCTTAAGTTCCTCAAAGTGTTGTAGGCCGCAGCGGCGGGCCCTTCTATCTCCTTAGCAGCTTCGTATTTGCTATGGTACTGCTGCGTTGCTTCAACCCTCTGCCATTTGGTCAGCGAAGGGTACTTGAGTTTCTCCCTCGCTTGTTCTTTTGTCTCGACTTGAAGTGGAGCTGCGGGGGATGGAGCCCTCTGAGGGACAGTCTTTTCATTTGCTGGTGGTGGCACAGGGTCCTTTTCGGGGGCTTTAGCCGTGGGCTGCTCCTTGTTCCTCCTTGTGTACACCTTTAACAGTTGCATTTGAGCCACATCTGCTTCAATTGGCCTCTTGCCATCTTTGGTCAAAAAGGACACCTCCTCAGGGACCACTAAGTTGTGATCTTCTTCTCAAAGCATATTCACTTGGTCTTCCAGGTCATTGCTCGGCCGAGTACCCGCCATGGTCTGCACATAATGATGATGAAACATGCAGGTACTCTCGCCATGAGGACCATTGTAGGTCGAACACCAGTGCACAGGATCAAAAGTGCTCGGTCCCTCATTAATGGCAGCGTTCCTTGCAGGAGGTCTGTTATCTTGGGCTGTTGCTTGATCTTTTGTCAGTGCCGGAGGAGGGTAGGACCTTCTGGGAGCAAACTCCATCTAAGGTCTGTTATCTTGGGCTGTTTAAAAGTGGAGATGTAAATAATCCCTCGAACTATCGAACTATCATGATCAACCCTCTCTTTGCAAAGCTGTTTGGGAGTATGATAGAGCATAGGATCAGTATATGGGCAGAAGAAAAGGGAAAGAGAGCAAAGGGTTAAGCAGGTTTTAGGCCCAAGCACTCAACTATTGATCACTGTATCACACTCAGACACAGTGGAAAAAATATGGGACAAAAAAGAGGAGGCTTTATGTTGTTTTGTAGACTTCAAAAAGGCATTTGACACGGTGCCAAGGAAAAAATTATGGAGCAGAATGGAAGAGCTAGAGGTTCCAATTCACTATAGGGCAGCAGTTCACAGATTATATGAGCATGTAAAAGCTAGAATCAGAACACATGAAGGGTTATCTGAATGTTTTGGTAGTGACATAGGTGTCAAACAAGGCTGCCCTCTATCTCCTACCTTATCTGGGTTGTACATTGACAAGTTAGAAGAATGGATAAACAAATTTGGGGGAGAGCGTGTGCACTTAGCCAAATATGTGGTAAAACTCCTCATGTATGCAGACGATGTAATTCTTGTGGCCAAAACAGCCAAAGATCTAGGAGATCACCTTCGAGCTCTAGAACTCTTTTGTAAGGAAGTTGGGATGCAGGTAAACACAAGCAAAACAAAAATCATGAATTTTTCAGTAAAAAAGAAGAAGCAACAACTCAAATTTCAGTTTGCAGGAGAACCACTTGAGGTAGTAGTAGAATACAAATACCTGGGCATAGAATTTCATGACAAACTCAATTGGAATACATGTAGGATGAAAAGAACTCAAAGCGGTTGGAGAGCATTGTATGCACTTCAAAATATGTGTAGGAATGCCGAGCTGTGGGACTGGAAGACCACCAGGGTTTTATTTGGCCTACTTGTTACACCGGTTTTGTTGTATGGTTGCGAGGTGTGGGCTAGTGGCTCAACAAAGGCAAAATGGAGGCAAATAGAAAGGATTCAAAAATATCTAATCACAAATTTTCTCAAAATTAAGGCCACAACCCTTATGAAATTATTCTAGCTGAAACTAGAATGTTTCCTTTAGAAGCAATTGCTATGACCAAGCTGTTATGTTACTTGAAAAAAATAGAAAACATGAAAAACGACAGATGGCCAAGGGCAGTTAACGACGAAGAGTTGCATAGGCGAAAGAACACATGGATGAAACAAAATCAGAAATGGATGAAACGTTGGGAAATCAACATAAATGAATGCCCAAATTTCAACAAAGACATCAAAAGCTATGTGAATGAAAAGTTTAGAAGTGGAATGTGGAAAAATGCAAGCAAGGAAAAGACAATATTATATTGCAAAGTTTAACCCAACATATGATCACAAGGAAAAAACATATATAGGCGCTGAAATCAAGTGGAAGGAAAAAATCCTCATTGCTCAGATAAGGACTAGCTCTCATAGGCTTAGATGTGAAACAGGGAGATGGACAACACCCAAAGAACAATGGGAAGAAAGGATATGTACTTTATGCAGCACAAGGGCAGTAGAGACAGAGGAACACTTCATCTATAAGTGCCCGAGTTTTTCAGATATCCGTGGCAAATACAAAGAAACACTTGAAAACGGGTCTATGACAAAGTTATTTGAAGACAGTAAAATAAAAAAAGTTGGGGAATTGCTAACCCAAATCAGCAGGAGAAGGAACAACCTTCTCAAAGATATTAAAGATCATATGATATGATTTGAGCAGTTGTACTTCCATATTTGAGGTCCCATAAACCATATTTGGGTCTCACGGACGTAATTAAAATCTTTCATTTCATTTCATTTCTTCTTGATGATTGCCATGTCGTTGGACAGTGTCCGGTAGACAGAATTGATATTTTGCATTTCTTGCAACAACTTTGCTTGGATATCAACGGCTGGAGGAGCCGTTGAGGCGGGTGGTGGCAATGGAGCCAACGACGGAGCCGAAGGCAATGGAGGGTATAGCAGAGCAGCGGGAGGAGGCAGTGAGGGATACGATGGGGTTGTTGTAGGCAGTGGTGGAGGTGGAGTAGACTGATGTATTTGAGGGGGATAATGGGTAATCGCAAGTGCAGGATTCCACGGTGCATTGGAATGCGAAGAGGAAGAAGATGCTGAATATGGCTGAGCGGATGCACTAGGGTACTGAGTGGATTGTTGGAAGTCAGGATAAATCGGTGTCGACATTCTATGTGGAAGCTTGCCGACTGAGATTAAGTCCTGTTCCGCTAATTGAGCTAGCTCATACAGCGTAGGAAAGGTATTAACACGGGCGGCCTTGATCTGCATGGCCATATCGGCGTTAAAATATCTAAGATAGTAATGTGCAGCTTGACCGTCACTTGGCCGCAGCTCCTTGGGCACCCTTTTCCATGATCTAGCGAACCTCACATTAAATTCCGCTATTTCCCCTTGCGGGTGTCTTTTGATCGACTGAAATTGATGCAGGAGGGACGATGGATCAGCGGATTCATTAAAACTCCTGGCCAAACGTTTGGCCAGCTCGGCCCAACTGGTGATGGACTCGGGCTGCAAGGACCGGTACCAGTACAAGAGCTTTCCTTTCAGTGAGAGAGCCAACAATCGAACCATGATGCTCTCGTCTGTGATGTGATGAAACGTGGCCAAAGCTACGATGTCTTGCATGTTTTCACAGGCTGTCTTTCCGTTTCCATCGAACGTGGGCAAGGCTTTCATGGCCGCTTGCGGAATTGGATCATCTCCCAATAAGTTCAGTGGAGAAGCAGAATCCCAGGCAGGAAACAGGTCATTCTGCTGATTTTGATTTTGATCAGCCATATTGGCGTTTTGATTTGGAGGTAATAGCGGAGACTGCAGCAGGTCCGGTTGAACAGGTTCTTCCGACGCTTCTTGCTGCCAGTCGAATTGCCTAGGAGCAATCGGATGATTTGGAGAGTTGGGCGGACTTGGGGGGCAGCCGGTTGCAGTGCTATCTGGAGTTGGACCTTGTTCGGCAACTTGAGCTTCCCTTGATGATGATTCGTCCCGAGAAACGTGTGTTCTTACTAGCCGGGGACGCTCTCCAAAAGCATCGATGTTGAGCTCGTAATACTCAGGTTCTCCTTCAAAATTTCTTACTCTCCATCTCGTTTGCATGAAGACAGGATATGCTTGGACTGGTTTGCGAGACTTGGAGGGTGTCTGAGTTCGACAGAGTCAGAGTCGCCAGATGTTCAAAACCGTCAGCAATGAAGTGAACATCAACACCTTCAATGCTGCTTATGCGGTGGGACTGGTCCCATCGGGCGTGCCAGAAAGAGTACCGTTGGTTACAAATCTGCCATGAGGAAAGGATTTGGTGTTATTGCGCCCTCGATTCGCCCAACAGCTTGAAAGGCTGAAACGAAGGAATGCCTTCCGTGCCAATCTCCGGAGAAGGCCGGCTTCCTATGTAACTTTTCGGTTTCGAGATAAGAGTACTGGAAAGAAATAAAAGAGTTAAGGGATAGAAACGGTGATTTATCTGCTTTGGGAAAGAACAAGCAGCATAGTCACTAGCTAGCAACTAAACCAACATTAGTCAAAACAATACATGTAACAGAAACCAGTTATGAGATTCTTTCCTATGTATCCTTAAACATGCATTCCAGGCTCAGATAATTGCCAATGCTGCGATCCAAAATTGAGAATGACAGCAATCAGAAAAATAAATGAGTAAATGCAAAAATGACACGGATAAGGCAGCATAAAAGAAAAAGACACAATTGGAGCCAAAATATGAATTGTATTTGACACAAACAGTCTTAGCTACAGCAACTCTCTTTAGCAATATGTTCCCCTCCTTATTACAATAGAATGAACTGTAATTTATAGCAAAATTTCCCCCCTGATTACAATGTGGGCACAGATACCCAAATCTGCAAAATCTGTAAAAAGCGGCCATATTTGATCCTTGTCGGCCGTATCTGTATTTGCATTAAGTTTTTCCCTGATTATGGTACGGCTTCTGACAGATTTTGCGGCTGGGAGGGGATAGCTCATTAATGCGATGGATGCGGCGATATCTTGCCTTAAATGCCTGCTATTGTTTGTCTTCAATGGTCACCCACTACGCCGCTTAAGTATGGCTTTGGCTGTACTTTAATGGGCCCTGATCCCGAAAAATCTTGACTTTTCTCCTCCGGGGAAGTTAGCTGCTTAGCTGGCAAGATTTGGGTGGGAAACAACATTGAAATGCTCAAAAAGAATCATTGCTGCCCTGGAGCTGTCTGGCTGCCGAAATCCTCAACATTTTTATAAGTGTCAAAACGCTGCCCTGAAGCGCTCCAGAAAGGTGGATTTGCCCTCTAGCGCTGCCAGACAACAGCGCTTTAGGGCGCTTTTCGTTCCTCAACAAAGTTGACCCTTTTCTCCTTTTTTCACTAAGTATCCAAGAAATACCCTAAAGCGCTCAACCTTTGCAATTTTACCCTTAAGCGCTCAAGACTGCAGTGCTTTAGGGCTCATTTTACTCTTAGGAATTTTTTGGGTTTCTTTGTATTCTCTTTGGCAGCACCAAAACCGCCCCGAAGTGCTCTTGACGTGGTGTTTTGTCCTGGAGCGCCATTATGCTATAGTGCTCTGGGGCATTTTTTACACCTAAACGTTTTTATCATTTTACCTGGCAGCAAAAGGATATGCTTCAAAGCGCTCCAGAGATGGAAACTTGCCCTGGAGCGCTCCAAACCGTAGCGATTTGGGGCAATTTTCCATACTTAGAATATTTTGGCCATTTTCACCTTTTCTCACCCAACTGCCTGGAATCTGCTCCAAAGCGCCCTAGGCTGGCAAAATCGCCCCAAAGCGCCCTAGGCTGGCAAAATCGCCCCAAAGCGCTCCAAGGAACAACGATTTGGGGAGGATTTTTGTACTTAGCCAAAAATGCATCAATTTTTCAACTTTTTCAAATTTGCCCTAAAGCGCTCAAAATTGGCAGATTGCTTCAGATCGCTGCCTAGCTGCTGCGATTTAGGGCCGATTCCGGAAGATAACAAAATTTTCAGAATTTTCAAAATTTCACACCCCTTACAAAATGTGGCAACAACAACTCCCACCCTTAGCACCATCTATTTGCATATGGATGGGGGCCCAACCAGCCAAGAAAGCGACACCGGCAAAGAAAGTACGGGTCAAACAAATTTCACATAGACCAAGTCAGGAGAAGCTGGTGATTGCATTAGAAGGGGAGGATAGGAGAGCAGCACAAACTTGGGAGGAGGAACCGCAGAAACAGAAACAGGCTCAATCTCCAGAAGAGCCTAAACGGAAGAAGAAGAAGGGGCGCTTTGACATCCCACCCCCAACTTTATCACAGGAAGCATTGCAAAAGATAGCTAAGAATCTAGAGACAGTTCGGAGCTAGGAATAACATCAGCCCACACAGAAAGAAGCAGATTTTTCTATACCGTTAGCCCTTAATAATTTGGCAGCTGGGACCAGTACGGCTGAACGGTTTGGACCTACTGAATATCTAGCAGAGGCTGAGCATATAGCACGCATTGGGTCACCGGATCTGACAGAGATAGATTTGGCAAGACCGACTTCACTAGCAGCAACTTTGAGCACATTCTCGATAGATATGTTTGACGAAGCAGCTAGGGAAACGGGCACAATAGAAGCTCCAGAAATCAGCAATAACCTTGGGGTAGAGGAAGGCATACCACCATAGGTTACACAGGCAGAACAGCCAGGGATGGAGAAAATAGTAGGGAGTATAGAGGAAGAAAACCCTATAGATAAAAATAAACAGCCCCTAGAGGTAATAGACTTAGAAGAGTTGCAGGAACAAGAAGAACAGGGCAGCAAGAGTCTTGTACAGGAGACAGCAATAAGAAGACCACCTGTTCACCATGAGGAGAGAGGCAAGGGGATTGCACAGGAAGAAGAACAGACGGACACTTGGTCCCAAGAAATTCTCCTCAAAATACCAAATTTTATGGACCCTTCGGATGAAATGGACGAGCAAGCAGCAATATGTTTTGATAGATTGGGCAAAGTCATGAATAGCCTGAGCTTGCAGTTCAGTAGTGCATGCATGGGACAGTGGAAAAAGTGGCAATGTTTGGTTGAGGAGGAGCTGGACAGATTGGTCAAGTGGGCAGCCCAAGGGCCATGGAGGAAAGACATCTCGGATATTTATGCGAGACAACCTTGGTCATTACCCACTGACAGGTTGCAAACAATGAAGGGCGTTGAAATGTTGCCAGAAAAGACACCTAGTCTTTATCTAGAAACAAAACAGGTATATGTTTGTGGCCATGGCAAAAACCCCCCTCAGCATTCCAGGGAGCATGGCACACAGGTGGAAGTAGTGCCAGATTTACTGCCACTATACACACAGCTGAACTTCCTTACACATCTGTTGATTTGGTTGGGCGAAGGAATCAAGCATGTAAATTCAGCCAAGGATATCATGGAACGAGAAGTCATAGAGGCTTTGATAGCCAAGGACAAGCTCTTAGTTGAAGGAATGGGCCAAATGGAAATAGTTCAAGAAGAAATGCGGAAGTTGGGACAAGCTTTGGGAGAACTGAAAGTTGATTCGGAGCAAAAAGCCCATCAGTTAGCTGAATCAGCAGTAGAAATAGCCCAACTGAAAAATGCGAAGAAACTTTTGATTAAGCAATAGGAAGCATTTTCAGTCACTAGGAGCCAGCATGAACAGGCTTGGGCTCAGGAAAGAGAGAACTGGACTCAGGAAAGGGAGAACTGGCAGAAAGAAAAGGCAGCCTTACAAGAAGAACTGCAGTTGGCAAAACAACAAAAGGGTGCAACAACTGCACCAGTTTCAGAACAGCGGTTGAAAGATATCTTCCGAAGAAGAGAAACATAACTGCTGACCAGCCTAAAGCAGACAGAAGACAGAGCTAATACCTTAGGAGTGGAGTGGGCCAAGTACTTTAACTATTCAAAGAGGCTCAAGGACGAACGAGACCACTACCGGGAACAACTGCAGGAGTACACACAGGCATTGCAGGCTGCTAATCCACAGAGCTCAACACCTACCGATGCTGGAACCTCGGGAGCGGAGCGGAGCGGAGAAAGTCGCTGAGGACATCGACTTCTTCGAAGGGGAGGATAGATGTAGACAACAGTTCTAGACCCTAGGACTGGCTGGCACATCCATCATCAATTTTGCAATGTATATAAGTATTTTGGTTATGTTATGTCTTAATTTTTGGAAAAAATACAGCCAATGAGAGCAAGGCTAAATGTAAATGCATATGGCACTAAAAGACAAAAACAACTGTCATGCTTGTTAGTACTAGACGGGTTAATCAGACGTCTAGTTAGGAGTGGTTTGTGTTAACAAGTAGTTGACGTCTAAATGCAATGTTAAGCATGTGTGTTAAAGGGAAACGGTTGGGGCGGTTTTAGAAGTGGTTGGGGAACCAACTTACCCCCTCCTATTTAACCCCCCTCTTCAAACATTGTAAGATCTATCCATGCTGTGAGAGCTATATGCTATTCATGCTACGTAATACAGATGTTGTTATGCTGTTTACATATTCTGCAGACATGGTGAATGGATGATTATGTTGTGAGTTGCATGTTGGAAGCCATTAATGGAAGTGTTGCAGGTTATTCTATGCTAAGTTGTCATTGCAGGTTTGCCATTGAAGATTGCTAAACATAGGTGCTGAAGCAGGGAACAGGAGACGTGTTTTGTAGGTTTTCTAGACGAGACGAGGAACCAAACACCTGACGTCTAGAACCAGCCGTCAGCTAGCGGAGTTAGGACATTGATTGATAAATTAATATAACCTTTGCTTGAAGCCTGATCTTGATTTGTCATCACCCCATCCCGGGAATGTACTCACCCCTGTCTACAACAAGTTGGCCCTTTTGGCCATGTCCAAGATACATCTAATCTTTCATGTCTCCTCTCAATATTAGTTAAATACTTTTACCTGCAAGCATAAAACACAATAACACACATAATAACAGTAACACGAAGATTTTACATGGAAACCTGCAATGAGCAGGAAAAACCATGGGGCAATGGCAACTTCTTTATTTTATTGATTTCAGAAAACTTTTCATTCACACAACTTGTGTACATGCAAGGGGTCGTTCCCCTTTTATAGATAAATAAAGGCTCCGAAAACTGTTCATTTACTCTCCCAAAGGAAGTCTCCGAAAACTGTTCGTTTCGTCTTCTGGATCTACACGTCTGGCGGCTACTCGTCTGGAGCTACACGTCTGGCGACTACCCATTTGGGGCTAGACGTTTGACAAGTTACTCGTCTGGAGCTAGACGTCTAGCGACTACCCGTTTGGAGCTAGACGTTTGGCAAGTTAGTCTGGAGCTACACGTCTGGCGATTACCCGTTTGGGGATAGACATCTGGCAGGTTACCTGTCTGGAGCTACACGTCTGGCGACTACCCGTTTGGGGCTAGACGTTTGGCAGGTTACCCATTTGGAGCTACACGTCTGGCGACTACTTGTCTGTGGCTAGACGTCTGGCGACTACCCGTTTGGGGCTAGACGTTTGGCAGGTAACCCGTTTGGAGCTAGACGTCTGGCGACTACCCGTTTGGGGTTAGACGTTTGGCAGGTTACCCATCTGGAGCTACACGTCTGGCGACTACCTGTCTGTTGCTAGACGTCTGGCAGGTTACCCGTCTGGAGCTACACATCTGGCGACTACCTGTTTGGGGCTAGACGTCTGGCAGGTTACCCGTCTGGAGCTACACGTCTTGCGACTACCCAATCTGGGGCTAGACGTCTGGTAGGTTACCCGTCTGGAGCTACACGACTGGTGACTACCCGCCTGGGGCAAGATGTCTGGCAGGTTACCCGTTTGGAGCCACACGTCTGAAGAACATTAGAGATCTAGATAGTGACTTCATCTCCTAACACTCAAGAAGGTTTTTGGCAACAAGGTACAGGTTCAATCCACTTTACCAGAGTTGGATGAAGAAGGTTCTATCATGCTTGAGCCTGAACAAATTTGGTATAGAAGATCGCACACCATTGACAACCGTGTCATCACTAAGGATCTTGTTCAATGTGGATGACTACACCAGAAGATGCCACATGGGAGTCTTTCCAGCAGCTACAACAGTAGTTTCCTCATCTCCAACTTTGAGGACAAAGCTTTTTGAAGGAGAAGGGCATGTAAGGACCCCATCCTAACATTATTTTTGTAATGACCCCTTTCCAACACGGTGAACCCATTCTAATGATATTTTATAGTATTTTGTAATGGGACCTGTTGGTTACGAATCTGCCATGAGGAAAGGATTTTGGGTTAATGCGCCTAGATTCGCCCACCAGCATGAAAGGCCGGAAGGAAGAGATGCCTTCCGTGCCAATCTCCGGAGAAGGCCGGCTCCTTTGGGGGGTTTTATGGTTTAAGCTAAGAGTGCAGGAAAGAGATAAAGGAACGGAAAGAATTTACAAATGAGATTGGAGTTTGGTGGGGGGAACTAACAGTACGGCAACACATCAATCACCATTACTTACTGCATTATAAATACAAAGCATGACAAGGAACTGCAAAACCTAAGTGTACTTTCTGTATTAAGCAATATACGCACAGCTACAATGGTCCCCTAGCAAACATTCTCCCTACAAGGAGAACTAACAGCACGGCAATGCATCAATCACCACTACGCACGGAAACTCAAACAGAAAGCAATTAAGAGATGTCAGAGCCAGGTATATGTGTTATGCAGAGAATTTATACGCACAGCTACAATGGGCCCCTAGCAAACATTCTCCCTACAAGGAGAACTAACAGCACGACAACGCATCAATCACCACTACGGACAACAACGTAACACACAACTGATGGAACTGCTACCACATCTATTATGAAGTTCAAAAGTGCTTGACCACCAAATGCTGAAATGAATCAACAAGCCATGGCACAAACAATGCTAAAGGCGCCTGACCACCAAATGCTGAAATGAATCAACGAGCCGTGACACAGGGAAGCGTAAAGCATAAGCATAAAGAAATAAAAGCAGCAGAACAGAACCAGGCATACAATTTATATTTATAAGCAGAAGCACGGTTACAATGGTTCCCTAACAGACATTCCCCTTCCACCCTTTACAATGAAAACATGGTGGGTTTTTATAGCCCGAGTCCCTCCCGTTACATTAATGGGCACAGAGTCCCAGTCAAACACAAGCTGACAAAAGCGGCGAAGGAGCTGCAAATGCTGACCTTTGTCGGACCGGACTGTACCCGCGACATGGTCTTCTTGGAAGCTGGACAGCTAGGTGGCGGTGTGTTGGGCAGAACTTCTTCTCGGCAGGAATGCGGGTAGCTGGAGCAGGTAGAACCTCCAATCGGCTTTAAATGAGGCCACTGGCATAGGTAGTGCAGCCCATGCTCGTCCTTTTGCTCGGCACGTCTTGGCTCAAATCCCGAAGCTGGACACTTGTCAGATGATGGATGATGTTGTTTGACACGTGTCTGCCTTGAAAGGCAGTTTATCCAACTTCGCTTGGGATCAGAGCGCCATCGGGTTGCGCAGGCAGAAAACAGCGTAGTCGGGAAGGCCTTCATGCCTTGGGTGTATTTCCGAGTTTGTTTCCCTACTGCGCACCTGTCAAGGGCGCACTCCGACTTCGCTGCGAAGTCGGACTGCGCACAGGTGAAAGCTGGTTTCTGCCGCCGTACGGACTTCGCTCCAGCACTTAGTCATTTTTCTGTTAGCCTGCCAGCCTGCTACAAGGTGCGCCCAGAAAGAGGGGCGAAGTCGGACTTCGCACCAAAACTGGGCGAAGTGCGAACTTCGCACCAACACTTAGCCATTTTCCAGGTCAACTATTGTCAAACTTGAGATCCAACTGAGGGGCTCCAAGAAAGGGGGGGAAAAAGAGAATGTAGGAAAGAAAGAGAAAGGGAGAGAGGAAGAAAGGAAAATAGAGGAAGAGGGAAAAGGAAGAGCAGCACTGCTACAAAATTGAAAACATTGCACCCCGTGCAAAATGTGGCAACATTTCTGGCGGCTCGCGGGGTGTCGAGCTCGCCTCGGCGCAAAGAATCCATGCCTTCATCCATTGGGTGCAGAGCAACTTGCTTCCCCTGTCTTTTGCTGTTCTAGCTGTTCCCCTTGCGGCAACTGTTCTTCAGATTCACCTTCGTCAGTTGCCTCCTCAGAACCATCTTCCGAAGGCTCTCCGACTTTGCTTGCACTCGCAGATGCGGTTGTATGCGGCTCGGGCTTGGCCCCGGGCTTACGCTCGAATGGCCGGCGGTCAACAACTTCTTCTAATGCTGCGTGGAAAGCGACGACCGTGTGCAGGTCGATGGTGAGGTATCTTTTTCCTAGCTCCTGGAAGTAGGAGCTGATCTTGCAGCATTTGGACACCATCTGGGTGACCTGACTTTCTTGAATTGGCTCAGTCCAGCTATCAATCTCAGCTGTATCTGCCTCAAAGGACCGCCAATTCTTTTTCACCTGCTCATGGGTGAGAAATTCACCATTCTCAACAAAGCCCGGGCAGCCTAGTTCGGAAAGAGCGTGAAAGGGAGCCATACAAATGTCTCTTTCGTGTTCGAATGCGTCCAGCATTCGTCTGGCAACTCTCACCTCTTCAACTTTCTTAAAATATTTATGCAAGGTTACCCTTGCATCTGCCAATTCTGCAGTGAATGAGGACATGGGGGAGAATTGGAGGCCATCGCGCTCGCGCTCCTAAAGATTTATTGCTAGGTCCAGCCATTGCTTCGCCTGGCGTTCGGCCTCCTCTACCACAGGCTTTCCACAGGCGAAACTTCTTGAATTCTGGATGCGAAATCCAGAACTGACATTGCCTTATAGGTGTGGGGCTTGCATCCCCGCAGCAGATCAGCCCGCATCCCCTTAACCTTGCTCTTCGAAAAGACCGTTGCTTGAGATGCTCTCTTTGCAGATTGCGACTGCGCCTGTGTCAAAGACTCTTGGAGCTGAGAAATCTGCTCCAAGGCTGCCTGCTTTTCCGTTGCGGCTTATTGCTGAGAAGCGGCCAGCTGGGCTTTTAATTCATCTATTTCTCGCTGCGCCGCTTCCAGCTGCTCAGTGGACCTGGATAGGTCCTCTTCAAGCTGTCTTGTCTTATCCTGCAACCCGAAAAGCTCTTCCTGTTCCTCCAGACTCTTGACAAGGAGATTGTCCGCTTTACGAATGATTCCCTGAATCTCGTATTGCTTGTCGATATCGTCAAAGCTCCTCCTTTGTCTGGAGCTCGTAGTCCGCCCTGGTCATTTCCCGGAAAGGCTTCTTCACTTTCGGGATTATCTTCTCTGTTGTAAGCACTCTCCTCTCGAAGTTAAACTTGGTGCGCTTTATCGGGGCAGCTATCTCTTCAGGTCTCCTCCGCTTCAGGTTTTGGAGGAAAGAGATAGGGTACTCTACAGCTCTCGTTGCCAGAGGCAAGTCGTCCGTATTTTGGAGGTCGTCCATGAAGTCTGGTTCCCCCAGCCTAGGGTTCTGCTGAGACGTCTCTCCTGCGGGAATGGGATCAGGAGGAACCGGACGGACTTTGGAAGGATCGGCCGCTTCTGAGGGCGACCGGGAAGTGGAGATGGGAGCGGCTGATGTTGAAAGGGTTTCAAGCGGCTGAGGCGGTGGATGTAACCGTGAATGCACGACTTCAGCACTAACCTCAGGCGAAGGGTTTGGGGTTTGACTCAGAGATAGGGAAATGTTGGGGTTCTGAGCAAACTGGTCAAAAGAATGGGGGCCGCTAGAAGGGTGTGGAGACGGGGAGGAAGATGCGGCCACGGCTTGCTCGGATGGAGCGGGAGATGGAGTAGTAGGGCTAGATGAGACCAGAGAGAGTGGGGCAGCAAACGTACCTGCGAGCTCCGCCTGAGCCGATGCTGGATGGATGTCTGCGGTTCTCGTTCCAGCGGTGGCTCGGGACCGCCCGAAGAAACATGCTCTGGAGCGGCCGAACGCGGCTGCGGCTCTGCGATTGGCTGCTGCACTGTCAGACTAGGTCGCCTGATTTTTTCAACTCTCTTCCTCTTCTCTTCTGGAACAATGGCCGGATCGGGGGAAGGAGATGAAGCAGGTGCAGCAGGCGCTGATGTTCCCACGGTAAACTTGTACCGAGGTTTGACTTGCAGAAGGTCTGCCGCAACCGGTCTGCCCTCTGGTGGTGCTGGCGCCTTTTGTGCCTGAAGGGTCACCTCAGGCGTTGACTTGACTGGTTTCTGCGCCTTTTCAGGCACCACCTTGGAAGCCACGGGCTGCATTGGGTCCACTTGGATGTCTGCTGGGCCCGCGCTGGCAGTTGCCGAAGTGTACAACTGTTGGGAGGAAGACCCTCCTTTATAACCCTCAAAGGGACCTCGGGGAACGTATTCTTGATATGCGAACGACCGCCAGCTATCATGGTGCTGGTCGTATAGAACTGAAAAGTCGTCATCAATGGCCAGATTTCTCCTGGTGGATTTGTCGTGCTGCGTGCGGCACCTCATCTTCCAGCATTCAATAATCTTTTCTTTTGGCCAGTTAAGGCCTGCTATTTTGGAGAGGAATTTTTTAAACCCTGGAGATGAGAACTGGTGGTCCGGGTTTCGCTTGGGGTCATATGCTACCTCCTCGCAGTAAAAATCCTGCCACGGAGGCGAAGCTTCCATCAAGTTAATTTCCCAGTCAAGGTCAACATGGACCACATCGCATCTGTCTTCGGTTATATCTGCCCGGGGGCAGAGATGTGTGAACTTTCCCCTTATCCCGTATGGGTCGTATTTTCAGCGCTGCGGTAGCAGAATCAGACCAATGTCAAAAAGCTCCCGCTCGAGATAGACATGCTGTCCTACCTCGGAAATCTCAACGTTCGCCCAGGAAAGAGGATATTGAAAAATTTGGCCATTTTCCTTTCCCAGGCCGAACTCCTCCTCAACGTAATCCATCTGACGGGCAACCTCCATCCCAAACTGATGATCCGTGCAATAGTAGGGCGGCAGGTGAGGTTTTCCCTTGAATCCGTAGATTCTGACAACAATCCCCTGCGTCAGTCTAAAAACGTCCCCGAGCTTCTGACTCAGCAAAGAGTTCATCATTTCTCGCGGGGGGCGAGGGATTTCGCCCTCGCTGAAGACTGACATGACCAATCCCAGAAAGTTGAAGTTAAACTTGTAGTAAGACCCTTTCCGGTATAGGTCATCCGTCCAGTCATAGACGGGCTGTGGCTCTCCCTTCTCGTTAACCTTCTTCAGGTTCGGGATCGGCATCCGGGAGTGCAAATGATACAAACAAAGCCAAGCTAGGACAGAACTGAACCGAAATTCGGTGGACTGCTTCTTCTGGAGCTTGACCAGGCTGGAGTGGATGGCGTATGCCAGCCAGTCCGCCCAGTCGAAAAAGATGGGACGCTTTCCACTTCTCTGCGCTGCTGGTTCGTAGGATTCTCCACACAGGAGACATTCTGCCAGCGCTAGCTGGTACGGCTGTACCAGCTCATCAGAGTTGCAGCCGAGGATCCATGCCAGAATGGTGTATAAATATTTGTTCTGAAACCTCGCCAAGGGCATGGGGCCGGTTGGCCACTGTCCAGCTGCAAGCGGGGCGTTCAGCTCTGAATTGAGGAAATCCCTCATCCGTTTTGTATGCGTGAAGCGTCCCGCTTGCTCACCCAGATTTATCTTTACGACGATTGTCCTTGGAGTCATACTCCAACCCTGGGGTGAAAGTCGGCTGGACAGTCTCCCTGCGCAGCGCGAACAAGGGTTTACCGTTGGAGCTGCAAATCTGCCGGGTAACTGGTCTGTAGTGTCTGACAATTAGGTCTACTAGCTCCGGGCATTGATGGACAGGAGGGCATAAGAACCGGAAGAGGTTTGACTTGTACGCCTCTCCGAAATGGTGAGAGGGCGAAACCTTGTCGACCCAACTCTCCACATTTGTCCGCGACTTAGTCAGGCTCATAGAAAATGAGCCGTCCCTGTATCCAGCCAGGTAATTTACCGGAGGTGGTGGGGCTTGCCCACGCTGTACTTTCTTTGGCCGGGACTTTGACTTTCGCTCCGACGGTGTTTCACTTCTAAAAACACTTGGTCACGGTAAATCCTCGGGTTCGCACCCTTCGCTGGATTGCACTGGCATCGGCATCTTTCCTCTGTCCATCTCTCTGAAAAAGCAATAATTACGAATTCAAGGCGTCTGTAGCAGATTTCGCAGTCACAGGAATAATCTGCGTAGTTTGGCATGTCTGGATGCATCTGACCCCCTTTTCTAGATAATGACAGCGTCATTAATGTCACGCAGGAGGGGGTAGGTCGGCTGGCAAGTGAAGGAGTTATGTTTCTTGGGTGGCTGCGCAGGAGAATGTTTGGAAAAAGGTATCCCGGCCGCCGTGCCATGCTTTTTCAATTGCATTTTTTATTGAGGACTGTGCAATCATTAACTTTACCTTGAACGCTGCGCCATGGCTGACGTCACTGACACTATTTGGGCACATTGCTCAAGAAAAAACCCCTTGGCGCGGAAACCCATCTTAAAACGGTCGCAATGCGCCTTGGGCCCAGCTTGGAGTTTTTAGAATATTTTATTCATTTTTTTAAACAACTATCCAAGCTGGCCCAGAAAACAAGGCGCAATCGGACTTCGCCCGAAATTCGGGCGAAGTTCGAACTTTGCGCGAAGTCCGCACTTCGCACGCGAGCTGCGACTTGCATTGAGACTTTCTTTTCTTTTTTCTTTACCGCGCCCGAGGGTTGAGCGCAGTCCGGCCCTTTACAGACTTCGGAAGAGAGGCGAACACTTAGAACTTTTACTGCCTCTTTGGACCGGGTGCACGAGCTGCGCTTGAACAATGAAGCGCGTTCGGACTTCGCCCGAAGTTCGGGCGAAGTTAGAACTTCGCGCGAAGTTTGCACCTCGCGCGCGGGCTGTGCGCAGTTCGTACTTCGCGCGCAAAGTCGGACTTCGCTCAAAACTGAGCGCAGTCCGATTCTTCGTGCCTTTGCAGTTTTTTCTCCATTCAAACTTCGCGTTTTGGCTGGCGCGCAGCCCGACTTCGCTGCGAAGTCGGGCAGCGGCCAACACTTAGCCGTTTTTTGCTTTGTTTTCTTCTTCACTCAAGCAGCCCCTTCACGAACTTCGCTTCTTCTGAGGGGCGATAACAGACTTTGCTGCGAAGTCTGTATTCTCTCCCATGTCGTAGTTAGGCTCTCAAAAAATAAAAAAATAAAAGCTGGAAACTGTACATGCTGGAAAACAAAAATGCATAAGGGAAATTTTTACAAAGAAGGGCCACTCGGGCACCTTCAGCAGCGGTAACCTTTTAAGTGGAACTCGTTAACAGGGATAGGTAGGAGCTGACCCTCCATATCCCGAAGTACGTAGGCATTGAACTGGTTCACCCGGGCAATCTGATAAGGGCCCTCCCAGAGGGCATCAAACTTCCCGTGATTGCCCGGCTTTGCCTTATATGAGTCCCACTTCAGCACCAGGTCCTCGATTTTAAAAACTCGGGCAGTGGTGCCTTTTGCAAACCAGCCTTGAGTGGCTGCCGAGACTTCTTCGGGTTTATAGAAATGCCGAATTCTCGACACCTCTCAAATATTTGCCGTAGGTGCGAAACATGATCCCCTCTTTGGTGAGAGAAAACAGTCATGTCATCAAGGTAGATGACAATGATCTTATTGAGCAGCTCTCGGAAGGCCAGGTCCATGGCCCTTTGGAAAGTGGCACCAGCATTGGATAAGCCAAACGACATGCGCTGATAGGTGAACGTCCCCCACTTGGTGGTGAACGCCGTCTTGTGCTGGTCCTCATCTTTGACCCAAATCTGGTTGTAGCCGAAAAATCCATCTATGAGTGAAAATCTCTGGGCTCCAGCAACGATGTGTAGAATCTGGTCGATTTGGGGAAGCGGATAGTGGTCCCTGAGGGAAGCCTGATTTAGGTTTCTAAAGTCGACACAGAGACGAATGTCGCCATTCTTTTTCCTCACGGGCACCAAATTCGCGACCCAGGATGAATGTTTGATGGGGTAGATGATTTTGGCCTCCAGCATCTTCAAAAGATCGGCTTTCATCATGGCCTCAATCATCGGATTCACGGCCCTCTGCTTCTGTCGGAATGGCTTGGCGCCATCCTCTAGCTCAATGGTATCTCTGGATGACAGTTTGTCATACCCCCTCAAATCCTCGTAGCACCAGGCCACGATGTCGGGGAACTCCTGGCACAGTGATCTGATCTGCTCAAGTTCCTCCGACGTGCAGTCTGTTCCGACCTTGATAGTTTTACCAGGTTCAAGTTCCAGGTCAGCATACTGCTTCGGGTCTACTTTGATCCTGTGGGATATAGCTCTGTCATTCTGATCAAACAGACTCTCCAATGTAATCAGTCCTTTTGGGACATGATTATTTCTTAACTGTATCAACCCCTCATATTGCTCATCATCAGGGTCTCTACCTTCGATTGAACCAACTTCGTTAACCAAAAATGTGACGATCTCCTCGTCACAACTGAACACCTGCCAGTGGGTGTCCTTATCGAGCACGAAGGCACTGTAAATAGTGCGAACCGGCTTCGGTTTTTGGACAACGTCATCGGCCGGAACGTACTTGGCTCCAACAGACGCTAGAATGTCAGCGTGTTTGTTTTTCTCACGCGATATTGCCTTGACATTCAACGAGTCGAACGACTCCATCAGGTCCCACACCCGGTTGCGGTACGCCCTAAGATAGTGCTGTTTGGAGGTGCACTTGTTCGTAACTTGGTGACACACCAGCTTTGAATCTCCAAAGATCTGCAGGTGTTTAATCCCCAGCCTCTCCGCCTTTCGCAAACCCAAGCATAGGGCTTCGTACTCCGCTGAGTTGTTAGTGCAGCTCCAGGCCAACCTGTAGGTATAGTCCTTATGGATTCCGGTTGGAGAAACCAGAAGCACCCCTGCACCGGCACCATTTTTGCATCGCGCGTCGTCAAAGAAAAGCTTCCACAGCTTCTCAGGTGCAGGGCCCACTTCCTTTGCTGCTGACTTGTCAAGCCTCTCGGGCTATACGATAGAGTAACAACCCTGCTCTGTCTCAATTACGGCGTTGAAGTCCCGCAAAGAGAACTCATCTTCAAGCTGTAGCACTTCGAAGGCTTGCTCAGTCAGCTCTACTGTCACCAGCTCTTCCTCCGACAGCTGGACCATGCAGTCCAACTCTCCTCCGGGTATCTTCTCTACTAGGAAGGTGGAAGGCTTCTCATTGAAAATTTTCAGTCTCCTTCCTTTGAAGGGCACTTCCATGTGTGAGTAGTCTAGAGACAGTACCCGCCCAACTTCGCAGTGAACACCCGAGAGAGACACATGCCGAAGTAGGGAACCGAGTCAACAACCACGACCTCTTGGATGATCACGATGTCGAGAGCCTTGTGCGACGGATAGGGATGTCCTTTATGACACCAAGTGTCTTGACAGGGGTGCCGTCTAATTGCAGCACTCCTTGGCTGCTCCGTGTGTATTCCATCCCGATCTCGTCGCAGACGGCCTTCGGCATCACGGTCGTGGAAGCACCAGAATCCACCATGCAGTTGTGAACTATGTGCCCTTGCATCCGTAAAGAAAGATAAAAGGGAGGCGGTCTGTTCTTCCCTGTGGTTGAGGCCATCGGAGGTTGAACCGGGACGGTGGTGCATGTCGCTTGCCGCCTTTCATGTTCTTCGGAGATTCTTGCGGCGAGATCCACCTGGCACGGGAGCAGAAGAGCATCATACATGTTGATTCTAGCAGGTTTTCTTTTCAACTCGTCTACTATGTTGTAGCTCGAGGTACTAGCTCCTTCTGCTTCTTTTGCCGGCTCATACTTCGTCCGATACTGCTGGGTAGCCTCAACTCGCTGTCTCTTGGTCAGAGACGGGTACTTCAGCTTCTCCTGGGCTTGTTCTTTGGTTTCAGCTGGAGGCTGAGGTACGGGAGCTTTAGCCGAAACTGGAGCCTTTGCTATAGGAGGCTTGGCTGGAACAGGGGCAGCCTTTGCCGGAGGAGGCTTGGCTGGAGTTTTATCTTTGGATGCCTTCTCTTGGGCTGTGTAGGGCTACAACCGTTTGTACGGTGGCAGCCCACCGGGCTGCGGTTTTTCTCTTCTTGCATAAACTTGCAAAGGCTTGGCAGCATCTGCAGGTTTTATTTTCTTCCTTGGCGGGCGGCACTAGATTCTCCTCTGGGAGGGCAAAGTTGGCTTCGCCGTCCAGGATCATGTAGAGTTCATCGTCCTCTATGGTGCTGTCGGCCAAGGTCTGGATGTAGTGCTGGTGCAATGTGCAGTCTTCCTCCGAATGCGGGTCATTGCACGTAGTGCACCAGTTCACCTGGTCGGAAGGACCAGGCGGGTCTTCTATAGCAGCATTTCTCGAAGGCGGACGCCTCTGCAGCTGATGCTCCGGGGGCTTGTCTTTTGTCAGCGCCGGGGGAGCATATGGCCTCCTAGGAGCGAGGTCCATCTGGGCCTGCTTCTTCTTTAGAGCGGTCATGTCATTGGACATGGCATGATATCCCGAGGCCAAAGCCCGCACCTCCTGGAGGATTGTATTCTGAATGCTACTGTCAGGAGGCGGCAACTGTGCCGGTGGAGGCAATGCGGCTAGTGGAGGAGGGTTAGAATAAGGTGCGTACTGAGGAGGAGCAAGAAGTCCTGGAAAATGCCGTGCAGGAGGAGGCGGGTGAGGATAATGCAATTGAGGTGGGTCGTAAGGAGTTACGACCGGCGCCGGATTCCACTGCTGCTGGGGTTGCTGTCCTGATGTGGACGGCGCACCACCAGAAGCAGGAGGATACTGGGATCTGGGGAAGTCAGGATGAATGGGTTCCTGCACCCTGGACGGGAGTCTGCCGATAGAAATAATGTCAGCTTCAGCTTGCTGGGCAGCCTCGTACAGAGCAGGAAACTCGTCTATTCTGGCAATCTTCAGCAGCAGGCATATGTCTGAGTTGAAGGATCTCAGATAGTAGTGAGCAGCCATGCCAGCTGAAGGCCGAAGTTCGCGAGGTACCCGTTTCCAGGATCTCGCAAACCTGATGTTAAAGTCAGACACCTCCTCTTGAGGGTGTCTCTGGATACTTTGGAACTGATGCAGCAAAGAAATAGGGTTAGCAGACTTGTTGCATCCTTTCACGAGCCTTCTGGCAAGCTGGGGCCACCCTGTGATGGATCCCTCCGCGGCGATCTCCACCGAGTAGAGAAGCTTTCCCCTCGGGGAAAGGGCCGTGACGGGTCTTCACACTCTCATCAGTAATGGAATGTAATGCGGCCAGGGCAAGGATGTCCTGGATGTGCTCGTACGCCGTCTTGCCGTTGCCGTCGTATGTAGGGATAGACTTTAAAGCAGCAGGGGGCATAGCTTGCTGTTCGACCAGGGCCAAGGGCCCCGTAGAGTCCACCGCCGGGAAGAGATCATCGTCATTTTGCTGTTGAGTAGCCATTTCTTCTTCTTCTCCGCCGTCGTTTGTGTACTCAGTGTCGGTACTTTCCGAGGATGCAGATGCTTCTTCTTCCTCGGCCTCTTCTATTTCGTACTCAGCTCCTCCGACCTCGGCTTCGGCTTCTTCTTGGATTTCAGCCTCGGCTTCGTCGACACGAGCTTGCGGATCAGCCAGCCTAGGAATTTCGCCTCGAGCGTTGATGTCCAGTTCGTAAAAGTCAGGCGGGCTTCTCGGATCCTTTGCTTGCCACCTTCTTGTTTGCATGAAGGTGCTGGGACCGGTCTTTCGGACTCAGAGGATTTGTTCGTGCAGAGTCGCCAGGTGCTCAGATTTCGAACAACAATGAAGCGAACACCGGTGCTTCAATTCTGTTGGGGGTGAGAAACTTCCTTGTCTCACCAAGTGCTCAGAAACCACTGTCAGCGCCAGGTGGAGACTGATCAGAAAATCTCTCTTCAAATGTGGGACCCTGGTCCCACCGGGCGTGCCAGAGAAACTGTTGGTTACGAATCTGCCATGAGGAAAAGATTTTGTGTGAATGCGCCCAGATTCGCCCACTAGCATGAAAGGCCGGAAGGAAGAGATGCCTTCCGTGCCAATCTCCGGAGAAGGCCGGCTCCTTTGGGGGTTTTATGGTTTAAGCTAAGAGTGCAGGAAAGAGATAAAGGAACGGAAAGAATTTACAAATGAGATTGGAGTTTGGTGGGGGGAACTAACAGTACGGCAACACATCAATCACCATTACTTACTGCATCATAAATACAAAGCATGACAAGGAACTGCAAAACCTAAGTGTACTTTCTGTATTAAGCAATATACGCACAGCTACAATGGTCCCCTAGCAAACATTCTCCCTACAAGGAGAACTAATAGCACGACAATGCATCAATCACCACTACGCACAAAAACTCAAACAGAAAGCAACTAAGAGATGTCAGAGCCAGGCATATGTGTTATGCAGAGAATTTATACGCACAGCTACAATGGTCCCCTAGCAAACATTCTCCCTACAAGGAGAACTAACAGCATGGCAACGCATCAATCACCACTACGGACAGCAACGTAACACACAAGCCGATGGAACTGCTACCACATCTATTTCTATGAAGTTCAAAAGTGCTTGACCACCAAATGCTGAAATGAATCAACAAGCCATGGCACAAACAATGCTAAAGGCGCCTGATCACCAAATGCTGAAATGAATCAACGAGCCGTGACACAGGGAAGCGTAAAGCATAAACATAAAGAAATAAAAGCAGCAAAATAGAACCAGGCATACAATTTATATTTATAAGCAGAAGCACGGTTACAATGGTTCCCTAACAGACATTCCCCTTCCACCCTTTACAATGAAAACATGGTGGGTTTTTATAGCCCGAGTCCCTCCCGTTACATTAATGGGCACAGAGTCCCAGTCAAACACAAGCTGACAAAAGCGGCGAAGGAGCTGCAAATGCTGACCTTTGTCGGACCGGACTGTACCCGCAGCATGGTCTTCCTGGAAACTGGACAGCTAGGTGGCGGTGTGTTGGGCAGAACTTCTTCTCGGCAGGAATGCGGGTAGCTGGAGCAGGTAGAACCTCCAATCGGCTTTAAATGAGGCCATTGGCATAGGTAGTGCAGCCCATGCTCGTCCTTTTGCTCGGCACGTCTTGGCTCAAATCCCGAAGCTGGACACTTGTCAGATGATGGATGATGCTGTTTGACACGTGTCTGCCTTGAAAGGCAGTTTATCCAACTTCGCTTGGGATCAGAGCGCCATCGGGTTGCGCGGGCAGAAAACAACGCAGTCGGGAAGGCCTTCATGCCTTGGGTGTATTTCCGAGTTTGTTTCCCTACGACGCACCTGTCAAGGGCGCACTCCGACTTCGCTGCGAAGTCGGACTGCGCACAGGTGAAAACTGGTTTCTGCCGCCGTACGGACTTCGCTCCAGCACTTAGTCATTTTTCTGTTAGCCTGCCAGCCTGTTACAAGGTGCGCCCAGAAAGAGGGGCGAAGTCGGACTTCGCACCAAAACTGGGCGAAGTGCGAACTTCGCACCAACACTTAGCCATTTTCCAGGTCAACTGCTGTCAAACTTGAGATCCAACTGAGGGGCTCCAAGAAAGGGGGGGAAAAAGAGAATGTAGGAAAGAAAGAGAAAGGGAGAGAGGAAGAAAGGAAAATAGAGGAAGAGGGAAAAGGAAGAGCAACACTGCTACAAAATTGAAAACATTGCACCCCGTGCAAAATGTGGCAACAGGACCCCTAGACAAGTGGGGCCATTTCATATAATTGTTATAAAGAATGTAATTGTTTGTTTGGTAGAAGATTCTAGCTTGGGTGGCACTTTGCATGTAAGCCAACCCTTGAGCGTTAGGTTAGGGTTACATGAAATGTATATTTAAAAGATAAGGGGGCATAGATGAATGTATCTTTTTGCATATTGAATCAAAGTATTGAAGGAGGTTGCCCCCTCGAAGAGGCCAATGATTATGTATTGTGATTTTGTGAGATTAATATATATTTTTCTGCATTTCCATTTTGTATTGCAATATTTTGTTCTTCATGAATTTTTGTTTTATTGCAATAGTTATGTGATTGTGCTTATTTTAATTAGAAGGTTCTTAACATGTTATGGCATTTCCTTCACAAATTCAAGAAGAGCAAGTTACTTAATAGTCCTTCTATTTCACTTTCTATTATCTTCTCATAATCAAAACAAAAGGGGAAATAAAAAAAATCTAAATCTAAGAATGGTATTACAAAAATAAAAGTCACCTTGAAAACAATCATTGGAAGAACAAATATAAAGAAAGTCGAGAAATCTTTATCTGTGTTCAAAGCTATATCTCATATGCCAAATGACATATGGTATATAAATGATTGGTTCAATGAATTTAATGGAGGCAATTATTTGTTTATTGTTTTGGGTGACAACAACCAACACAATACATTTGACTAATTTACAATTATCATCAATAAATTCAGTTGAAGGTTTCTTAAAATCACTAATGTTTTACATACTAATTCGAAAATAGCTTGTTTCTAGAAGAGTTCTAGTTGATGAGACCAAATAGATCATAAATGAAAATTATGCATATTTGGTCAAGTTGTTCAAGAAAATGCCTTGTCTAAATTCTCAAAAACTCATGAACATGTCTTCTCAAGGGAAACATGTCCAATACTTTGGGTGATGGCTCCTATGGTAGTTTCTATTGGAATGGTCTACAATTTTTGAATGATCAGAAATAATTCTTAGAAATTGTCACATGTAATTATGTATGTGCGGGCACATGTAATTATGCACATGCTGCACATGAAATAAATTAGCACATGGTAATAGAACCTAGGTTTATGAACCATGGTTTTAGACCACCAGATTAGCACATAGGACATCCAATATTAAATACCACCTTATCCTGTACAGACATGCAGATGTACAATATTAAATATCACCTTATCATGTAAAGGCATGGGAGATGCCTATAAAAACCTTGCATGTGGAATAATAAAATAAGCTTTCCAGGAGTCCACATCAGTTTAGTATCCAAAAAGGACAAGGATAGAAGGTTACAAGACGTTTTGGCAAATTATAATATAAGCTTTCCAGGAGTCCACATCAGTTTAGTATCCAAAAAGGACAAGGACAAAAGGTTATAAGACGTTTTGGCAAATAGATCTAGCAACCAGAGGGGAGCAAAAGACTCAGGAGGTCAGATTTGGAAGCCAGAAGAGCGGAAGCACAGTTGGATCAGAGATTGCAGCAGCAGAAGTGAATCTCTTAGCATAGATCTAAGAAGCATCTTGCTTCTAGACTGTTGTAAAATCCTTCCATTGTAAAACTGAATGAACAAGGCAGCACACTATTTTCCCCGCTGGAGTTTTACCTCACTGAGAGTTTCTCTAGGAGAAAATTTATGTATGCATGTTCCTATTTGTTTTAGTATTTACAATTTTCTTCTGCAATAAATAATTTTTTTTCTTTATAATATAAAGATTTGTATTTGAGGATCCCGAACAACATAGTTGACGGGGGATTACAGATCATATGTTGGTATCAGAGCTTCATGGTTTCACGGTAGTTTCCTTTCCTTACCATGTGTAACAGGATAAGTTTTCTTGACACTTTTCTTTTGTTTTTTTCTTTCTGTTTTTTTTCCAAGCGCGAAAACAATCACTTTTTTTCCTATTGTTTTTCAAGCATGAGGAGAACTACTATTTTTCAAAAGCGAGGAGAAATTGGTTCCAAAATTTCGGACTTGAACATCCCTATAGTTGCGTGTCACTAACTCGATCCCGTAAGGAGAAAGGAGAAGGAGAGTTAGCATAATATCAACTTGAGATTGGTACTTGGATCTGGAAAAAATAATTCATATAGAAAATGTCTGCTAAAAGAGATCCAAAAACCAGATTCACACAATTGGAGGAATGTGTAGCAGAGTTGGTTGAAGACACTAGGGTTTTGCAGAACACCATGAACCAATTAATGGACATGATGGCTGAAAAGTTTGATATGAAACAAATGCCAAAAACCCCAAAAAGTGAGGGAAAGTGGAACCAAGAGGAAAGTTCAAGTCCCAAGGGTTTGTTTGAACGAGGAGAGAGTTCAAGTACAGTCCCAACACCATTCAAGGTGGAGGCAAAGATTGAGATCCCTTCTTTCGAAGGAGATGTAAATGCCGAAAAATTGAACCACTAGCTACGACAACTTGAAGTCTACTTCAATGTGCAAGGAGTAATTGTTGATGAACAAAAGATCTCATTTGCCAAATTGAAGATGGGTGGTCATGCACTAGTTTGGTGGGAAGCCCACACCGAATCCTTGAGATTAGGAAATGAACCCCAAATCACTGTCAAGAACAGGTACACATTGCTTGGGATCGATGATTTAATGGATCATCTTCAAAGCGCCAAGTATTTCACAAAGCTGGATTTGAGGAGTGGATATCACCAAGTAAGAATGAAGGAAGAAGACATATGGAAGACAACATTCAAAATGAAGCAAGGACTTTATGAGTGGCTAGTACTTCCATTTGGCTTGTGTAATGCACCACCCACATTCATGAGATTAATGAATGATGTACTTTGCCCCTATCTAGATAGTTTTGTCATTGTCTACTTGGATGACATACTCATATTCAGCCAAACATGGGAGGAGCATATGAGGCATCTGCAACAAATACTGCAAACTCTAAAGGAGAACAACTTGCTATTGAAAATTCAAAAGTGTGAATTTGCCAAAACCTCTCTAACCTATTTGGGGCATGTGGTTGGAGGAGAGTTGAAAATTGATCCGACAAAGGTTGAGGCAATTTGCAAGTGGCCGAGACCGTCTACAATAACTAAAACGAGGAGTTTCATAGGTGCTGTCCAATATCTGAAGAAGTTCATTGCAGGATTCTCATCAATAGCAACTCCATTGCACTCCATCATTGTTGCAAGAAATGAGTTTCATTGGGGAAAAGCACAATAGAGGGCATTTGCCAATCTAAATTGCACATGACATGTTGAAGAATGTTGCTACCCCCCTTGCACAAGGCGAAAGAATGTACAAGGATGATGAAGTGGAAGAGTGGATGAGAGGAAGTATAGAAATTTGATGGGCAGCATTATGTACTTGATAACAAGACCAGATATTGCATATGCAATCTCTTAGGTTTCAAGATTCATGAGTGAGCCATAAGAAGATTATATGAGAGCAGCTAAGAGAATTTTGAGGTATGTGAAAGAAACCTTAAATTATGGAATTCATTATACTTTAGCCAGGAAGATTGAGTTGGTTGGATACAATGGTTCAGAATAGGGAGGCGCAATTGATGATAGGAAGTCTATATCAGGAAATTATTTCTCATTGGGAAATGAATTGGTAACTTGGAGTTCAAAGAAACAAGCAATGGTTGCACTCGCAACAACAGAGGTAGAGTATATAGGAGCTACATCATCAAGCACACAAGCAGTATGGTTGAGGCGGATCCTTGAAGACTTGGGTGAAAGGCAAGAAAGACCAAAAATCCTATTTTTCATACAAGGTAAAAGCACATTGAATTGAGGCATTGTTTCATTGAATTTGTATTGAAACGCTAAAATTTAGAAGACCAGTGTGCAGACATTTTTACAAAGGTAGTGGTAAAGAATTGGTTTATTTCACTCAAAGATAGAATGAAAATTTCCCTATTTAGTCTCAAGGAGAGAATGTTGGAAATTGTGATACTGAATGAGACAAAGTCAGTATAGGACAAGAATAGGACAAAAATAAAAACCAGGAGAAATTGGAGTTGCAATTGAAAACATAAAAAAATTGTTCTCTTCTAGATGTGGAGAGACTGCAAAGCATCAAAAGTCTATTGAGACAAGCGAGAGACACTCTAATGTATGGATGCATGTGTATAGAGCATTGTATTGAAGTAGTATGTACAGATTTGAAGATTGATGAAGTGTTCTTTTTTTAATTTGTTTGGGGGGGTTGGGGAGGGGGGGAAAGGTGTTCTGAGAAAATTTGTTTTCTATTCATTAGTCCTTTCTATGTTGTGTTAATCTCTGATTAGAGTACCAGCACATCCCACAGTTTTTACTGTGGAGCACAATGTGAAATTTTAGGTTGAATCCATTTTCAATGATTCAAATCATTTAAGCCACTTATGTTTGTGTTATTTTTTTCAACATAACAAAATCAAGCTTTGACACAAATACCAATTCTCTTTTTTCTTCTTAGTTGAAGACCGATATTTTGCTCTGGCTGCTAATAATTCACTTGATTCACATTTATTTTGCAATATCATTCAAAAATTTATACTACTATCAATCCCATTTTTGACATTCTTTATCTAAGGGGAAGATGATTAATCACAATTTTTGCTCACATGTCCAGCAAGCCAACAGTAGCATACCTCACTTATTAAACTATCAATGATTTTGTTTTGTGTGCAGGCTTTCATAATTCAAGGCAAAAAAATTGAAGCTCAAGAGCTCTTCCTAAAGTTGTCTCTGTTTTCTTCTTAGTTGAAGACTGATATTTTGCTCAAGCTGCTAATCTTTCACTTCATTCACGTTTATTTTGCAACATCATTCAAAATCTTATACTACTATCAATCCCATTTTTGACATTCTTTATCTAAGTGGAAGATGATTAATCACAATGCTTGCTTTCGTGTCCATCAAACCAACAGTAGCATACCTCAATTATTACACTATCAATGATTTTGTTTTGTGTGCAGGCTTTTATAGTTCAAGGCAAAAATATTGAAGCTCAAGAGCTCTTCCTAAAGCTGTCTCGGATACATACAACATTCCCTCCAGAAATAAATTCTGTATGTATTGCTGTTTCTGTAGCCAGTCCATCATGCTTTCCAATATCCTTGGAATTTTTTTCTTTTTCATGGTGTTTTTGAGAAAAAGAAAATTTAAGTTGCCCTACATATTTGGAAGTAATCCTGCATAATGTCCGGAAAAGATAATGTTTCTATGCTATTTCAGATTTAAAGCTCTTTTATGATCTTGATGTTTCTGTGAATATTGAAATTTCAGGTATAACATGTTTTTAATTGCCAATTGAAAATTAAAGTACAACTTTTTGTTTAGTTCACATGCAGGTATTACTTGTGTAAAAAGAATATTCATGGCATGGGCACATTTTTATAAAGCTAGAAA
This sequence comes from Wollemia nobilis, assembly GCA_028583015.1. Taxonomy (NCBI): domain Eukaryota; kingdom Viridiplantae; phylum Streptophyta; class Pinopsida; order Araucariales; family Araucariaceae; genus Wollemia; species Wollemia nobilis. Next base: position 1,892,553 of record JAQPPZ010001919.1, read on the forward strand.
CCTTAATGCTTTGGCCAACTTAGCTCAAGAACTTACTCCTTGAATTGTTTTAGCGTGTTGTCAATTGCTTAGTGAATAAACTATTAAATGAACTGCTTGCTTCCATGAATTTGTGTTCTAGAATACTTTTCTTGATCATGCAGATGACCATGTCCATCAATTATTCTGTTCACCCACTTCATTTTGCCAACGTGTATAAGGCACAATAATCGATCTTCTTAATCCAAATCGCATGTAACAAACTGCAAATTGCTTAGATGTCAGTTTGACACCATTATCAGATTAAAACATTCAATGTTTTACATGATTTCCTTTTTACTACTGTTTTAAAGGTGGTGAATATAGCAAAACTTTCAGTTTTTGAATATAAAGAAATGAACTTGAAACTTTTGTATTGAAGCCATTAAAAAAAGGAGGACATTAACTAGGACACCCAAATGACAAGGTCTCCATAAAACAACAGTTATCTCTGTATACTAATGCCTAAGCTGCTTGTGGTTGCTAAGCTTCTTCAAACTCAAAATTCTCTATATCCAGTGACGTTAGACACACAACCTTACAATTCCTCTTGCTCAGCTTAGAATGTGCTCGCATCAGTTGTGAGTGGAGATAGACCACCATATTCCTTGAGAGGTAGGGTATATCGTCTTCACTCTTTTTGAGAGGTGGAGACAGAAGAACATTTCATCTTCAGGTGTGCTGTTTATTATGAGATTCCGGGAAGGTAATATTGCTTGTATAGAGGTTCAGGTGGATCGCTTGCCACATTTTTCAGCTATCCCGACCAAAGATGCTTAGCTTTATACCTTTGGGAAGCTATTCACTCTTCAATGTCAATTATTACATAGGATATCAACTACTACTTGAGTAATCACCGTATTATTTCACCTTATCTCTACTGTCGAGAGTAACAAGTGTTCATTTGAATGTGCAACTCTTGAGAAATGTTAATGACAGATCAATGCACCCTTGACTGCATATGCGAGTGGTTGCATGTCCTTACGTGTTTTCTTCTTCTTGCATGTAGTGGGACATGACTGTAGTTCTTTGATGTTGGGTTTCGGCCACCTCTCATGTATGTAGGAGTTGCAGACAAACACAACTTACTCGTTTTTTATCTTCTCTTGGTTCCATGGCCATGGATGTTAGAAGAGTCTAGAGGGGTCGAACTTAGTGTCCTTTGAAGATTATCGAACCAAACCCCTTAACCACAACCATTCACTTGGGAGCATCAATATGATCGCAATCAACACACCCTAGACTCAAACCCCAAATCTTAGATCCATAACGAAATTTGGGGTTTATATTGCAATTAAATAGGCGCATCTTGGTAGGTATGTCTTGGAAGGTGTTGTTGGAAACATTGGCATTCCAAGACTGAGAGATGCATATCCTTTACAAAGTCGTGATTGTGAAGCTAAGTGAAGATCAGTGGCCTATAGACTAAAACCTCAAGTATGTGCAAGCAATGGTGATCTCAATCAACTCACCCTCATATGCAAACTGGACCTTAGAAAGGGTACTCTTGGATGTGTTGGAGATCATCACCTTAGTCTGGCTATGGTTGATTGGCAGTTGATTTAGTCTGGCTATGGTTGATTGCCAGTTGATTTAGGTGACATGTCTCACTTCAAATCCCTAAAATCTAACTTAGCTACAATGGGAGGCAAGGGAAAGGGTGATGAAGAGTATGTCAAATCCATTACTTCCAATGTTTCTTCTCCTTTTCATATAGTTAGCTTGGTTCTTTATGTGAAAGCTATGACCATTGAACGACTTCCAAGCTTCTTTTTTATTATTAAGTCACAATGAAAAATTGTGAAGCTTTTTCTAGTAAACAGGCTCATCCAAAGGACTTCAATTCAGTGGGATCTAAGGCTTAGTTGCCCAAGGGTAAATCTAAGGTTTCAAAGAAGTCAAATACTTGCAAGTATTGTAAAAGGGAAGGACACTTCAACAAAAATTGCATAACAAGATTGAAGAAAATTGAGAGAGAATTCTTGAGAGCTAGACATAAGCTTTTTGATGATGAAGAGGGTAAAGTGGAGGCCCATTAGAGTATCCATTATTGGGTGGGGGGAGGTGTTACCACTAATGCCTTCTCTCCTTGGTCCCTCAATTTAGATTATGGGGGGTGTTGAAATGTGTGTAATCTGATCTTGTTAGGCCAAGGCCAAAAGTGTGAAAGAAGTGCTTATGAGCACTATTAATGTAGCCTATGGGCAAGTGTATATGTAATCCTATGGGCATTCTTCATGTAAAACCTTTGGGCATCATTTATGTAAGACTACAGACATCTTCATGTCAGCCTAAGGCCGCCCTTCACATTTCACCCTTAGTGATATTGGTTAATCCACCTTAATAGATAGCCTGCAAGGGGTTTTTCGCAAAATTCAAAAAAAAAAAAATAGATAGCGTTGATTAAAGGGTGTAACTTTTAATTATATTATTGTAATTTAACCTCAAAGTCAAGTTAATGTTGGCTTGAGGTTTAAGTCTAATTGGGGTTTTGGTATCACTATAAATATCCCCAATGATTGATCCATTGTATCAGTGTGTGATATATGGAAAATATTGTACGGTGCCTATGGGTACCCACCCCTTATTCCTTCTCTCAAATCGTGTCGTTTATCTCTCTCCTTTCATTTTTCCTTTTCATTTATCAATGCTATTTTCAATTTGCTCTTGCATCTTTTCTGGATATGATTGTGGTGAATGCATGTTTTGGAATGTTTCTGGAAAAGGATTATGAATTTCGACATGCTATCAGAGCAAGGACCGAAGCTACATTACTTGATTGCGAAAAATATGATGGCTTTTTAAGCCTTAATACTACCACAAATATCACAGGTTAAATATCATAGGATCGAATATAATATAGCCACAATACAATAAGATCAAGATAATGATATGAGTAGAATAATATGAGCAAGTTAATATGTATATCAAGGCTAATAATATATCAAATAACATTCACTAATAAGAAACAATATGAATGTAAATAGTCTGAATCATTCATGTACTATGCATGAAGAACAACTTACAATATTAATTACTTAAATGTATGCAATCTTTATTACTCCACTTTCTCTTACAATATGATTACTGTCTTCTTGATCTCTATCTTTCTCTTTGTCTTCTACATACGCTACATGTTATTCTTCTTCTATGGAGTACTATATAGCCATAATAGAATGACTCTTTGGATACTTGATTATTCCTTTCCATATGCCAAGTCTCATGACTCTTGGCTTCTCTACTTGACACTTGCATACTTGATGAACACTTGACTCTATATTGTATGCACACTTATACATGACTCTTACACTTCTATAACTTGCACACTTTAACCTAAGACACTTGTGCACATCTTTACATTACATATTTGCAAGGTTACTAGGTGTGGGGGTGCGGGTGCGGCCCCCACCAAAAATAGGGTTCGTCGGGTGTGGGAACGGCTAATTTTTAATTTAAATATATATATTATCAAAAAAAAGTTAAAAAATAAAATAAATTATGTTTAAACTTTAAAAAATTTTAACTTTAAAAAAAATTAAAATGTTTTTTTTTTTTAATAGTATGCCCCTTTATTATCCGTGTGGAAGCCACTTTATAAACTTATTATAAAGTTTAAAGTTTAAATTTATAAAAACTTTAAGTCATAACATAGCTTGGCGTTTGTACTAGAAGTTCGGGTTGCTGTAAAAATTACTCCAAAAAGTTTTAACCTATTTAACATGTGAAGATAGACATAGTCGAAAGTTTAGCTTTGAAGGACGAACAGCTGCAGACCACCTCGAGATCTGAAGTATCGATATGTCTTCCCCATATCATGCTTGCCTGCCTCGTAACAACTGCAAAATAAATTTAAACCGAATCCTATCTATATGTACCACAATACGGAACAGAAATGCCAACATCTCTAGAATGCTTGGGAGTTTGGGCCTAATTTATACAAAGGTATGCACCATGTATGTCTGTATAAAAGTGTGATCCTATTGTTTCATTTGCATAGAAAGACAACACCTCCACCAATGTTGGAGTTGGATTTTCATACCTTTGTAGTGCACTTGAGTGGATTTTTTTAACATGCTATGCAAACAACACAAAGAACATGAGATTACAAGAGAATTTTTAAAATATAAAAAGGATTTAAGCCCTCTTCAAAACAAACATCCACTCACCATTCCGTAGAAATTTCAAGGAATTTTTTAGAAACCTAACTTAAGCCTAGGCCCAAATAACAAAACTGTTGAATGACGTCAGATATTTGGCATATCTAAATATACTGCTCCAGATTCGTATGGGTAGGGGAATATCTGTAGCAGACGACCAAAATATAAAGATACCCCAGGGTAATAGAGAGCTGCACGGTGTTTGTTTTGTTGGTACTGGTAAGATTCATTATCGGGGTTGGATGTGCAAAAATGTTAATGCCCAAACTGGGTTGGGTTCGGCCGGCTAAACCCCGATTGGCCATAGCCGAACCCTGACTGATAGGGTTCAGCCCAAGACGAACCCTGTCAGACGGGGTTCAGATGGGGTTCGGCCTAGTCGTATCTGTTCGCGAACCCGCGCACGCAGTGCGGGTTCGCGCACCCAGCCAATCGGGTGCGCGAACCTTGTTACACTGCATATTTACACTCTTACCTATAAGACACTTGTGCACAGCCTCAACTTACACTTGCACACTTACTCACATGACACTTGCATTTCCTGCACATTACAACTTTAAATGACACTTGTGCATATTCTACACATTCACACTTACATAAAGGGAAATATTACTCACATTCTAAATTATGACTCAACCTTAATCTATTATTTACAAATGTACTATGAAGGTACCATGGGGGTAAATTAGCATGTACCAAATATTGTAATATACTCCAACACCCCCTTGTATTACATTATTTGGTTATTGAAGATTTTAGTCTTCAATCATGGTCTTCATCTTCATCTTCAATTTTCAAGTGACCTTGCAATGTATGCGATCTTCTGCTTGAGTTCCATCAGGTTCATCTTCTTGCTTGAATTCTGCTTGGAGTTCTGACTTTGACATTGCTATTGTTCTTCTTCTAAATTTGTTGTTGAAGAAGATCATGCCTATCTTGTATCCATATCTAAATTTTGACAAATATTTCTGAGGAAATCCATCAAGAGCTTTTCTCGTCATTGTTTAAATCCATTCAAAAATATTATTTTCTTTGTATCAACAATGTCTTTGAGAATAATTTGTACCTGTTGGCCACGAATCCGCCACCTGGGAAGGACTTGGTGTGTTAATGCGCCCTAGACCCGCGGACCAACATTGAAGGGCCGGAAGGAAGGAATGCCTTTCGTGCCAATCTTCGGAGAAGGCCGGCTTCCTGTGGGGTTTTGAGTTTTAGGATGAGAGTGCAGGAAAGAGATAAAAATGCAGAAAGGGATTCCAAATTAGATTGGAGTTGGGTGGGGGGAACTAACGGTACGGCAACGCATCAATCACCACTACTAACACCAATATAACCATAACACACCACTATTGATGCTGTCACTAACCGGTAGAACAGAGTCAGGTATATGTTTTGTATTAAGAGCCAGAAGCACAGCTACAATGGTTCCCTAATAGACATTCCCTCCAAGGAACTAACAGTACGACAACGCATCAATCACCACTACTAACAACACTATAACACAAAACATAACCAGAAAACTGCCACTAATGTTTACCCTATGTATCCTTTAATTTATGCATCCCAGGAATACCTGATCACCAAATGCCGGAGTCTAGAGTTCAGTACAACAACAAGCAATGATACAGGAAAACATGAGGCAAAAATGTCAAAGAGAGGTAGCATACAAAATAAAAACAATAGGACAGCACCAAGTGTATGTCTTATATTAAAATGCAGAAGCACAGCTACAATGGTTCCCTAACAGACATTCCCCTTCCACCACCTTACAATGAAAACGTGGTGGCTATTTATAGCCTGAGAACCCCTCGATTACATTTATGGGCACAAAGTCCCAGTCAAACATTAGCTGACAAAAGCGAGCAGCGGAGCTAGCGATGCTCGACTCTGTCGGGCTAGACTGTACCTGTAGCATGGTCTCCCTGAAGACTGTACAAATACGTGGCAACGCGTTGGGTAGAACTTTACATCGGTAGGAATGCGGGTAGCTGAGGCAGGTGGAAACTCACATCAGCCTTTGATGGGGCAGTTGGCATAAATAGTGTAGCCCATGCTTGTCCTTTTCGTCGATCATGTCCCGGCTCAAATCCCGAAGTTGGACACTTGTCGGATGCTGATGCTTGACACGTGTCTGCCTTGAAAGGCAGTCTATCCAACTTCGCCCGGGATTAGAGCGCAATCGGGTAGCACAGGTGAAAAACAGCGCAGTCAGGTTGGCCTATTTCCCTATCGCATCTGGTCAAAGGCGCGATCCGACTTCGACTGCGAAGTCGGGTTGCGCTCCAACACTTAATCAATTTCCCACTGTCGATTGTTTCCAAGTGCGCTCAGGAAGAAGGGCGCAGTCGGACTTCGCACCAAAACTGGGCGCAGTCGGACTTTGCACCAAAAACTGGGCTTCTTGGTTCTGCTTCCCGGGGCCATAACTTTTGATCCGCTAACCCGATCGCCTATTATAATATATCGTCGGAAAGCTGGTGAGAAGATCTGCAATGGTAAATTATCCAGAGCTCATTTTGTCCATTTTATTGCCCCCGTTTATGGCCCGCGAAAACCTGAACACCGAAGCATGCTCTTTACTGCTTTAAAGCTCCATACTTAGGCCAACATTCCTGGCGGCTCGCGGGGCATTGAGCTCGCCTCGATGTGAGGACCCAGGCCTTTATCCATTGGGCAACAGAGTCACCCTCGCTGTCCTCTTGATATCCACTGCCAGCAGCAACCTCTTTCTGAAACCCTTGGCACCCACGGCACTCTTGGAATACTGAAAAGAAAACACTGCACAACCTAAACTAAGAAAACAACTAAAACTTTGAATACTAGCCGGCTTATTTATACAAAATTTTGTGGCATTATTGGCATGCCGCCAACACAAATCTAGCTTTGGTTGCCTATCCGGTGAACCTGCAGTGGCCGAACCAGATCTGATTGTACTTCAGATGATCTTTGAAGTCCGGCTGGCCTCCCAAAGTTTGCCAGGTCGCGAACATGGTGCAACGTGGCAGGTTATCATTCATGCCGGTACCCGTACAATTGATGAACGATGTGGCAAGGAGATTTTTCAGACGGGAGCCCTCTTTGGGTACCGGTTGCGGTGATGGTTGGAGCCGATACCACCACTCCAGAGACTGTAGGCGAACATTCATTTCTCCGCTTGTGAGGTCAAGGCTGCTCACCAAACCTTGATTCCTTCGGGGTGTCTTCTATTAGCTTAAAAAAGGGCGTCTGCGATCAAGAAATCTGGATCTTCAGCTCAGTCAGAGTCGGCAGGTGATTTTTCCAGATGAAGGCAAGCCAGAGATTCACCAACTCGGGCCTCCTTAAAATATGGAGATTGTTCGTCTCACCTCGCGGATTTGTCTATGCGAGCTTGGTAATCAGCCAGCCTGACGTGCTCGCCTGGAGAAGTCAGGCACGTTTCCCGGGTTCTTTGCTTGCCACCTTCTTTGCACGAAGACGTTAGGACCGGTCTTTCGGACTCAGAGAATATGAACGTGCAGAGTTGCCAGGTGCTCTAATTTTGAATAGCAATGAAGCGACCACCAGTGCTTCGATTCTGTTTGGGAGTGGGAAACTTCCTTGTCCCACTGGGTATTCGGAAAGAAACTGTCAGCCCGAGTGAGGACGAGCTTGAGATCTTCCAAATGTGGGACCCTTTGTCCCATCGGGCGTGCCAAAAACTGTTGGCCACGAATCCGCCACCTGGGAAGGACTTGGTGTGTCAATGCACCCTAGACCCGCGGACCAACATTGAAGGGCCGGAAGGAAGGAATGCCTTCCGTGCCAATCTCCGGAGAAGGCCGGCTTCCTGTGGGGTTTTGAGGTTTAGGATGAGAGTGCAAGAAAGAGATAAAAATGCGGAAAGGGATTCCAAATTAGATTGGAGTTGGGTGGGGGGAACTAACAGTACGGCAACGCATCAATCACCACTACTAACACCAATATAACCATAACACACCACTATGGATGCTGTCACTAACCAGTAGAACAGAGTCAGGTATATGTTTTGTATTAAGAGCCAGAAGCACAGCTACAATGGTTCCCTAACAGACATTCCCTCCAAGGAACTAACAGTACGACAACGCATCAATCACCACTACTAACAACACTATAACACAAAACATAACCAGAAAACTGCCACTAATGTTTACCCTATGTATCCTTTAATTTATGCATCCCAGGAATACCTGATCACCAAATGCCGGAGTCCAGAGTTCAGTACAACAACAAGCAATGATACAGGAAAACATGAGGCAAAAATGTCAAAGAGAGGTAGCATACAAAATAAAAACAGTAGGACAACACCAAGTGTATGTATTATATTAAAAGGCAGAAGCACAGCTACAATGGTTCCCTAACAAACATTCCCCTTCCACCACCTTACAATGAAAACGTGGTGGCTATTTATAGCCTGAGAACCCCCGATTACATTTATGGGCACAAAGTCCCAATCAAACATTAGCTGACAAAAGCAGCCGCGGAACTCGCGATGCTGACTCTGTCGGGCTGGATCGTACCGCGAGCATGGTCTCCCTGAAGACTGTACAGATACGTGGCAGCGCGTTGGGTAGAACTTTACATCGGCAGGAATGCGGGTAGGCGAGGCAGGTGGAAACTCACATCAGCCTTTGATGGGGCAGTTGGCATAAATAGTGCAGCCCATGCTTGTCCTTTCCTCGGTCATGTCCCGGCTCAAATCCCGAAGTTGGACACTTGTCGGATGCTGACGCTTGACACGTGTCTGCCTTGAAAGGCAGTCTATCCAACTTCGCCTGGGATTAGAGCGCAATCGGGTAGCACAGGTGAAAAACAGCGCAGTCGGGTTGGCCTATTTCCCTTATCGCGCACCGGTCAAAGGTGCGATCCGACTTCAGTCGCGAAGTCGGGTTGCGCACCGGCACTTGCCGATTCTCACCGTCTGTTCGGACTTCGCACGGACAAGGGAGCGCAGTCCGACTTCGCTGCGAAGTCGGACTGCGCTCCAACACTTAGTCAATTTCCCTGCCAGACTGTTTCCAAGTGCGCTCAGGAAGAAGGGCGCAGTCGGACTTCGCACCAAAAACTGGGCGCAGTCGGACTTCGCACAAAAACTGGGCTTCCTGGTTCTGCTTCCGGGGCCATAACTTTTGATTCGCTGACCCGATCGCTTATTATAATATATCGTCGGAAAGCTGGCGAGAAGATCTGCAATGATAAAATATCCAGACTCATTTTGTCCATTTTATCGCCCCCGTTTATGGCCCGCGAAAACCCGAACACCTCAGCATGCTCTTTACCGCTTTAAAGCTCCATACTTAGGCCAAAATTTATCAAAAGATTTAATGTGGCAAAATTGCCAACAGTACCTCCATAAAGTTTGCAACAATGAAGATTCCAACATCTTTCTATCTTGTGACCATATTTGATACAATGTTCACATTTGATACTGTTTGTCTTCATGAACTATGTTTAAATTTTTTGCAACATATGTTCTTGGATCAAGTTCTTCTGTCTTTGTTATGAATTCCAAGTTAGAAGTATCATAACTTGTATCACAATTTTCCTTTTCATTTTGATGAAGATCATTAGTATCACAACATGCATCCATCATCATGGGCTTTAATATATTTGTTGTCATAACTCTTAAATTATTTGCTTCATTGGTAATATCAATAAGCTTATTCTTCAAATCTTTAATCATTTCCTCTTGTTTTCTATTCTTGTCTTTGAGGACTTCATTAGAGAGTAATGTCATATACATTATCTTTCCTATATCATAAGCTAATGTAAAAGCATTTTTAGAGCCTTCAACTGCTTCATCAAGCTTTGAACTTAGATAATTGCCAAGCATTGCAAATTTTTCATCTTTGGCTTCTCTCTTGATGGATTGTAAGACTCTCTTTACCTTTGTTGATGTATGCTTTTGTCCTTCAATTTTTTCTATCTTGTATTGAGTACAACATTTTAAATCTTTCAACATTTCCTTATCCTCTTCAAGTGAGATATCTTGAATGTATATTTGTTCTTTTTGAAAATTTAAGATTTATTCTTCATTTGTCTTTGATAACTCATGTATTTCTGAATTTTGATCATTTATTTTTCATTTTGCTTGTTTTTTCTTTGCCATGTTCCTTTTTGAAGTTGACAACCTTATAACTCCTAAGTTTAAATACTTAAAAAATTTTAATGTTTCTAATTTTAATTCCTATGGAGTAGTAAACCTTATGTCTCCCTAATTTTAGAAACTAAATTTTGCAAATTTTTGTTTTCCTAAATTTTGACATTGAAATCCTTTTGTCTCCCAAATAAATAAATTTGCAAATATTTAATTTTTGATTTTCTCTAAGTATGAAATCAAATTAAATTTCAAAAGACTTCAAATTTGAAAATTTATAAAATTAAATAACCTAGTTGAAAACCTTATTACTCCAACCTTATGAAAATATTTTTAAAAAATAACTAACTTTAATATTTAACTCTTCTAAAAAATAAAATGACTATAAACAACCCTTATTACTTTAAATGAATAACTTTAATCTTAACTTATAAACTTATCACTACTAAAAATTAAATAACTTCAATCAAACCTTCTCCCCTATCAAATTATAAACCTTCGAAAAAACTTTTATTAAATAAATACCTTCTCTCTCCTATAATAATATTTAAACTAAATTAAACCCTAAAAATTTAAATCCACTTCTCACCAAATATTATCGCACGATTGTGTTGCTTGCTGTCTTAAATGCACTTTGTCCTGACTGCACGCTACTCTCCCTTGCTCGTGTGAATCCTTCAGTGTTCTTACATAGGAGTGTTGGGGACTATTCTCCACGTGTATCCATGCATGGCATACTTTCTTTTTCTTGGAAGTTACATACTGCTTCGGTTTCGTTCTTCAACGCTCAAACTTACTTAGAACTCACCCTATGGCATTTTTTAACGCTCAATCTTTTTCTCGGACGTTATTGCTTTCGTAGAACTTGCCCTATGGCACTTATCAACACTCAGGTTCGTTCCTGGACGTTACTGTTTGCTTAGAACATGCCCTATGGCACTCATCAATGCTCAGAACGTTAGAATTTGATTAGAACTTGCCCTATGGCGCTTAGATTCTTTCTTGGGCATTTCACTTCATTATTTTGGTGCTCGGAATGTTCCGTTGATGTTAGACACCTTCCCTTGGCGCTAGGAATGCCTCTTAGATGATTAGGTTTCCCTTCAGACGTTCGGTTTCTCCTTCCGTGCTTTGGTTTGCACTTGGATGTTTGTCGCTGCTTTGGTTTGCGTTCCTCCTTTGGTTGATACGTCGCTTTTCAATTGTTTAGACGCTCTATTCCTTGGATGCTTAGAAATGTGCTCTCCTCAAATGCTTAGACGCTACGTTCCTTGGATGCTTAGAACTCTGCGGTTAGATATTCAACGTCTCTTCAAATGCTTAGATGCTACATAAACTTCCTTGCCTTGATAGCTTTGCTTTGATGTCTCCTTATCTGCGTAGACTAGCCTCTTCTCTTCTCTACGCTCGCTTACCAGTCTCTACTACTGCACTTTATATATCTCGACCTCTGCACTTAATGTACCTCAGCCTCTGCACTTAATGAGAAATAAAAAATGTTTTCCGTTAGCTTGCTTTGACCGCTGTTTCTTGTTGCAGGTGACGACCGGATGAGTTGCTTTTGTTGCAGGTGGCGACCAAATGACTTGCTTTAACTAATATCTGTTGTTGCAGGTGGTGATTGCCGGCTTGAGAGCTCTTCTTCATTTTTGGAGCTTAGACAAATAAACTTTATCTCTTAGCTCGAACCGCCTTCTATTACTTCCATTATGCTTTGATCTTCCATCATGAAACTTTTTGCTTATCCTCTTATCGCAAGTTTCTTTTCTTTTCACTATGAGCCACTTTTTTTGTTTATTTCTAGTGGCATATTCCTATGTTGGAATTTTGTTACACTTTAATACCTCTTCTTCTTCTTCTAAAAGGCTTTTCTTTTCATTGTAAAACCTCTTTAATATTTCTGCCTCTTGAACCACTTTCTGTTTTTTTTTGTTTGTGGAAAATACCCCAATTGGGATGCCACTTTCGGGTAAGTCCCAAGGAGATGGGGGTATCTATTCCGCACCTGGCCTGCCCCCTTTGGCACACTCAAAAAACATGCCTAAAACAACAAAAACACAAACAAACACAACAACAACAAACAAAATTAAAAAATAAAATAAAATAAAAATAAAAACACAAAAACAATAAAAGATAACAAAAAACAACAAAAAACGCAAAAAACAACAAACAACAACAAAACACAAAACACAAAACACACACAAAAAAAACCATAAAAAGAACAAAACACACAAACACAACAACAACAAAAAAAGCACACAAAAAACATAAACAAAAACACAAAACACAAAAAAAAACAAAAACATAAAAAACACCAAAAACCACACAAAAAACACCAAAAACCACACAAAAAACAAAAAAATAAAATAGAACGAGAACAATACAAAACAACACACACACCGAAAAACTAAAAAGAAGGAAAAAACAGAAAACAACTTTGGCCTTTCTAGGCCAAAAGGCTATTCAGGCAAAGATTCAATAGAGGAAACATAAGAATGATCAGTCTGAGCAAGGGAACTAAAATATCCTGACTGAACCAAAGAGAAGCAAAAACAAAGAAAAAAGGAACTAGGTACCTTTAGTACTGGAGCCATCCAGAGAAAGGATAGAAAGAAGAGCTTCCCTTATTTGCGAATCCCACCATTTGGGAAGGTGGCTGTAGTAAGTAAGATCACTTTTGTCCAAAGCCCAATTAGCTAAAGCATCAACACTCTTGTTTTGTTCTTTGACCACATGATTGTATTCAACTTTCAAAAAGCCCATCTGGATTAATTGAATCTTCTCAACAATTCTTTTTATTCTCCAATCAACCTTATGATTCTTAGAAAGAATCTTCAACAGATTAATCATGACTTGAGAGTCGGATTCAATCAACACCTTTTTTCCATCCGACCTTAGCAGCCTCTCGAAGGCCTCTAAGGATACCATACCCCTCAGCAAGGTTATTGGAAAGGATACCCAAATTTTCAGCAAAAGTGAAATCCAGGGAACCATCTGAAAGTCTACCAATTCCTCCCGCACTAGCTTTTCTAGGGTTCCCCCTAGAGGCTCCATTGGTATTCACTTTTCCAAAATCCTTAGGAGGAGGATGCCTATTCCTTGTTCTATCCATCTTTTGATTGCTCACATTCCCTTTAAGCTGGTTGCCTTTAAAAGAGTTAATCTTCAATCTTTGCATTACTTGATCCCATCTTTGGTGGGAGTTCTAGGGGTGTTTAAGGAGCTGTCGGATTGATTCAACTAAGTTGGCAATGGTCTTTTTTCATATATAATGAATGTCCTTTCTTTCTTGATTGAAAATCCGGTTGTTTCTTTCCTTCCAGATTCCAAGGTAGAATGGTAGAACCCATCCAAACTAGCTGCCTAATAAAATGATCAACACCCTCCTGATTAGGCCAATCCCTCCAAAGCTGTTCAAAGGTAAAACAATTAGACCACTGTAAGCCAAGTAAGACGGTCATTCTCCTCCATAACTCAGAGGCTAAGGTACACTCAATAAAAAGATGGCTGAGAGTTTCCACATTCTTCTCTATATCTTGAACCACTTTCTTCTCTATATCTTAATCTTCTTTTAGCTCTTATCCTCTGTAGATTAAATGCTTACCTTATATTGCTTCAAGAATGATATACCTATCTCAAGACTGATGTATCTTTCTCAAGACCTGATATATCTTTCTTCTTCCTTTCTTTGCTGCTATCTGTTTCTTCTTAGGAAGCTATTTATGCTTCTGAATTCGCTGCTATCTATTTCTTCTTAGGAAGCTATTTATGCTTCTCAATTCGCTGCTACCAATTCTTCTGCACTTAGAAGCTGAAACTCTTCACTATATTTTGTAGGAAACTTCTCACACTTCTGCTGCAACTCTATCTCTTTTTCTCTATTGGCTTCAATGTCAAGGTCAATTTCTTTGTGACTGAATCTTCTTTCTCTACACTTAATCTCTATCAATGTCGAGGTGACTTGGTTTTCGCTGATTCCTTCAATCTTTCTTAATGTCAAGGGTTAGCAATGACCCTGAATTCTCTTTTGATGTCAAGGTGACTCTAAATGTCCCTGTAGCATCTGTCAACTTTCTATGTCCCTGATTCTACTATCAGTGTCAAGGGTTGGCTGTCCTTGAATGATCAACTATCTCAAAGTTGATTCGCCTTCCAATCAATATAGCTGAGTCCTAGTCTTCACTGGTTATTCTTCAACCGTGGAAAGACCCTAGCCTATCTACTCACTATGACCTTCAAATAGAGTTTGAGTCTCACTGCCTTCAAAGTGGATAGACTCTTAATCAACTTTATCAAACTGGATAAAATCAATTTTTGTAAGTGGCTAAAATAACTCTTGTCAATTTGGATAGAGTCTGGTGGTAGCTCTGATACCACTGATGGCTTTTGAAGCCTTAATATCACAGGATCGAATATAATATACCACAAATATCATAGGATCAAATATAATATAGCCACAATACAATAAGATCAAGATAATGATATCAATAGAATAATACGAGCAAATAATTATGTATATCAAGGCTAATAATATATCAAATAACATTCAATAATAAGCAGCAATATGAATGTAAATAGCCTGAATCATTCATGTACTATGCATGAAGAACAATTTACAATATTAATTGCTCAAAATGTATGCAATCTTTATTACTTCACTTTCTCTTACAATGTGATGATTGTCTTTTTGATCTGTCTCTCTCTCTCTCTCTTTGTTTGCTACATACACTACATGTTATCTTCCTCTAAGGAGTACTATATAGCCATAATAGAACGAATCTTTGGATACTTGACTATTCCTTTCCATATGCCAAGTCTCATGACTCTTGGCTTCTCTACTTGACACTTGCATACTTGATGAACACTTGAATCTATATTGTATGCACACCTATACATGACTCTTACACTTCTATAACTTGCACACTCTAACCTAAGACACTTGTGCACATCTTTACATTACATATTTGCACTCTTACATACAAGACACTTGTGCACATAGACTCAACTTACACTTGCACACTAACTCACATGACACTTGTGCATTTCTTGCACATTACAACTTTATATGACACTTGTGCATATCCTACACATTCACACTTACATAAAGGGAAATATTACTCACACTCTAAACTATGACTCAACCTTAATCTATTATTTACAAATGTACCATGAAGGTACCATGGGGGTACATTAGCATGTACAAAATAATGTAATATACGTTAACAAAAGACTTACCCTTCTGTAGTTTTTGGAGGAAACTCGTTGAAATTTCGAATATGTATTGTTACCAATTCCTTGTGCTTTTTGCATTCCTTACGTGCATGTCAGTTGCTTGTCTGTCAAAACTTTGACAAAAATGTGTGAGGACTATTAGAAGCAGATGGCACACCGGTACCAACGTAAGTTTATTGCGCAGAGGTCATGGTTTCGATTCTCTAGCCTCTAATTGTTTTGTTTTGTTTCTCCATTCTTTGCCATATTACGCCCTACCATCTCCCATATGCACCAGAGAGTGGCGTGATGGCATGGATGTAGGCTGTCTAAGCAAGTTTCTCCAGTTCAAGTTGTAGTTTGATAATTTTGCTAGGGTTTGGCATCTACAAGGGCATTGGATATGGGCAACGCTAGGGTGGCCTATGCATCCCCCTCAACCTTCTAGCAAAACAGTTGGTCCTTGCAATTTTTCTCCACCCAAGTGGTTGTACCGTAATGGTTGGTCTTCTTCTCTGCCTAGCATAGGTCATCAGTTTGAATCTCAGGCATTTGTTGGGAATGTGTTGCTTTTTTAAGGGGGTATGGCATGCTCTTTTTGCTTTCTCCTTCCAATCTAGTATTGTGGTGCAAGGGTTGGTCAACTCTCTTGTTGCATTGAGGTTGGTGGTTAGATTCTAGCAAGCAATCTCTTTTGAAGGAGACTTTGCTTGTGGATGGCGTGCGCACAAGCAATCTCTTTTGAAGGAGACTTTGCTTGTGGATGGTTGGTCTTCTTCTCTGCTTGACATAGGTCATCAGTTCGAATCTCAGGCATTTGTTGGGAATGTGTTGCTTTTTTAAGCTTTCTCCTTCCAATCTAGTATTGTGGTGCAAGTGTTGGTCAGCTCTCTTGTTGCATTGAGGTTGGCGGTTAGATTTTGGCAAGCAATTTCTTTTGAAGGAGACTTTGCTTGTGGATGGCGTGCGCACAATCAAGTGAAAGGTGGTTTCCTCCATATCTCCAACAGCAGCGTTGGTGCAATGGTTGGTAATGTGTCTTGTGGCTCTTAGTTCACGAGGTTGAACCTCGACATTGACACTCTTTTTTAAGGGTATGCAACAAGCAAGCATTTTTTAACATTCCCTTCTTCCTCTTAATGGGCATGGCGCATTGGTCCTTTCACGCGCTTGAATGGGCAAGGTTGTGTTAGATTAATATTATTACATTATCAAGGGAAAATAGAATAGACAAGAATTGGAACATCATAGTGATCACCATTAGAATAGGGAACAACAAGAGTCTCTTGAGAATTCAAGAGACATCACATTGTTAAATATTTGTACATTCTTTGATAATATTAATTGATTCCCTTTTGTTGCTTGATCTATCATTGGTATTAGAGCAACTCTTTCTCAGATTTGAACCCCCCCAAAAAAAAAACATTGTATACT
Source organism: Wollemia nobilis (assembly GCA_028583015.1). Lineage (NCBI taxonomy): Eukaryota > Viridiplantae > Streptophyta > Pinopsida > Araucariales > Araucariaceae > Wollemia > Wollemia nobilis. Next base: position 1,909,467 of record JAQPPZ010001919.1, read on the forward strand.
CTTCCCAAGAAACGTTCCCCCGAGTGTAAGTTAAAAAGCTCCAAAGATCCCTGTGAGTTCTTTTATTTTTTGACGTTGGTGTCTGGAAGAGGTGAATTTTATGGTCAAATTGGATAACCATTTTCTGTTTTTGCTTGTTGTTTTGGAGCTTTATTTTAAGCAGCTTTGTTCTTTGCCATTTTGCAATCATGAGTCTTTCACCGTTGTTATCAGGAGTAATATAGCCGTACTTAGTCTGTGATTATCCCTCCAACCATGGTTCTCTTTCTCCCATGTGCCACGGTTTGAATCTCTCTAGCATCCTTCAACAATATTGTTCTCTCTTTCATAGTCCTGTCCTAAATATTTTCCTCAAAAATCATTGTTGCCCCATTAATCGAGCTAAGTTTGGTTCAAGTAGGAGCTATAGAGTAAGAGCTTCTTAAGGAGAAAAGGTTCTCCCAATGCAATAGATAATTTCTTCTGCAAACAACTGGCTGTGGATAGTTGTGGACACAAACACCAATGCAGCCCGAAGACGAAGCGATTTTGAAGGTGACCTTAACGAAAATGACAGGAGACGAATGCTATTGGCGTCGGCTTCCTGAGCAATGGGAAGACATTCACCAGATTTCTAGTGCTGGGCTCCAATCATCGCATGTAGTACGGGATTGACTGCTGTGCAGCATGTGTGACAGAGTTTGAGCAAGAGAACACTGTAGAAGGGTGTTGATGGAAACGTCAACGGTGTTAGTTATACACAAGGACGATGAGATAATTACTCCAAAGCCTATGATTGGGGCTCTATGGTCGTCGGAATCAAAACAAAAAAAGGTACACAAAAGCCTTTTACTTGTTTCTTTTTCAATACATAAAGTAATCAATAGGGAAGTTGGCACTTTGAAAGAAAGTATGAAATTTTTAAATAGAGGTTAAAGGATCAAAACCTACTAAAGACATTATTTGATTTTACTACCCGAGGAAAAAAATATTTTTGCAATTTCCTAAGTTTTTTTTTAAAGGCAAGGAATTGAAAAATAAATTATAGTGAATATTTTGTACAATGAAAAAAGGGGTGTAGTAAAATTTCTTTGTAAAAGGTGCACTTTTGGCAATGACCGACACCTTTATATTTTCATAATTTGCATACAAATTAAACACGTGCTTTAGCACATTTGTAGTGGTTGGTATAAGTGGCACTTTTGGGTTGTGTTTACAGGTAAAGTTGTCGTGTTGACCTACTGTGTCTATATACTAACAAAGCTGCCATAACAAAGTTTGGGCATCGAGCCTATAAATTGTCAGGGAGATATAAGGACATCATTTTGTGATTTTTCACTTCTTTTTCTACCCTATTTGTCACTATCGCTAGACATAAATCTTGAAATTGAGAACTTTTGTGTATATAGGGAAGTTACACCCACGTACAAGGATTTGTCTAAGTAGTTGTGATTGATAGGGCGAATCCCTTTCCATACTACCTTGGTACCTTGTATCGTTCTCTTTCATGTACCTTAAAGTCTCTCTCACATACTCAAGAGGACTAGCTTCTTCCATTTACCAATCGGTATATAGGAAGGGCAGGTATATAGAAAGGTTTGGTATATCGGAAAGGTGGTATATTGAAAGGGGAACCTTTTTGAGTCATAAGGAACCCTCACCATGGCTACATCAAAATTTCTTCTATCAAAATCACAACTACTTAGAGATCCAAGTTTTGGACCATCTTAGTGGTTGAGAAACTCTTGGACATTGTCACTAGAAAAATCAGTCGGCCTAAAAAGAATGAAGAGGCACAACAACAATATGATGAAGCACATGCGAAAGCACAAATGATTATCACCCTTGCCACAACAAATGTCGTTTAGCCACACGTTTGTGAAGCACGGACGTCCAAGGAGGCATGGGATACACTTTCTATCATCTTCAAAGGGAAGAATGAATCAACAATTCTTCTCCTTCAATCTCAACACCACACATTGGGAGTTCAAGATGGAGAAAGCATTGAGGTTTCTTCGTAGAGTTGCAGAATTGAAAGTAAGATTAAATGCTATAGGAGAAATAGAAGACAGGCTCTTTAGTACCCATCATACTTAGAGCCCTACCAAACTCTTTCTGAGTGTTGATTACTTCTTTGCAAGTATCAAATAGGAAGGTGTCCTTTGATGAGTTGGTGAACATGCTTCAATAGGAAGAAGCAACCAATCAGTTGAGGGATCAATTGATGAATAATGCACTCATTTCCACAAAGAAGCCACAAAAGGGTCCTTCCTCTTCTTCATCATCATCACAAAAACAACCTCAAAGACAAAGGAGGTACTGTCATATCTATGAAAGAGGACATGATACAAAGTATTGTCGATACAACGTAACCCTCAGAAAAAGATAGTTCAAACCACACCTTAAGCAGCAACAAGGGTATGATGTACATGAAGAACCAAAACCATATTTTGAACAAGACTTTGAATTGGCACACAAGATCCTAATGTCTAAGGCACTGACAAAACCAAAGGATGATATTTGGTGTATTGATTTAGGTGCTAGAAAGCACCTGATTGGAGATAAAGTGTAGTTTGACTCTTTACAAGACAAAAATGGAAAACCAGTTACCATTGCTAATGATAGGACAATGTTAAAGGCGTAGGGAATGCATCGCTCAATCTGACCGACGACAAATGCATGATTGAAAATGTACTATATGCACTAGGATTAGCAAACAACTTGCTATTTGTATCACAAATTTTGGATCGAGACATGACAGTTGAATTCCAAGTTGTTGATGGCAAAAAGAGGTGTTTCATCACAAAACATGTCAAGTTTGTAGCAACTAGTTCCTATAAGAATGACTTGTCTGCGCTCGATGTCATATCATCTCCTAATCTTGAACTGTCCGCATCCACAATAGATGCTACCTCCCTTTGGCATAGGAGATATGGACATCTGAGTTTTGGATACTAAGTAAGCATCATACGGTGACAGGTGTGCCCAACCTTTCACCCACATTACCAGTATGCTTAGGTTGTTTAGCAGGAAAGCAACAACAAGTATCTTTTGAGCTCAACAATCAAGGAGCAAGAGGATTGTTGGATGTCATACACATCGATCTATGCGGACCCATGCCAACCAGTTACGGTGGACACAAGTACTTTCAGTTGTTTGGTTGATGACTACTCGTGGAAGATGTGGGTACATTTCTTACCACTCAAGTCAAATGCCCTCATGAATTTCCAACACTTCAAAAAGCTTGTTGAATCAGAAACTGAACATCATATTCGAGTTTGCTCAGATTGAGGGGGGGAATATACATCCAACAAATTTTCAAGGTTTTCATACAAAATGGGATCAAGCGACAACTTACTACCCGCCTACACTCCACAACATAATGGGGTTGTTGAGAGAAGAAATTGTTCCATCATGGAAATGGTTTGTTGCATGCGCATAGGAGCTGGTTTAAAGCCACAATATTGGGCTGAAGCTCTTTATTGCTGTGTATCTTCAAAATAAAGCACCAACAAAGGCACTTCAAGGGATTACACCTAAAGAAGCTTGGTTTGGGAGGAAGCCATCAATTGTGCATCTCAGAGTCTTTGGAAGTAAGGCATACATGCATGTGCCAAAACAAAAGAGGACTAAGTTGGATTCGAAAACTCTGCATTGCATATTTTTTAGGTATGATGAGGTGTCAAAAGCTTATCAACTAATAGATCCAATCACCAAGAAAATTACTTATAAGTAGATATTTGGTGTTTGATGAAGAATTTAAGACAAACACTAAGGATTCTAAGCATTTTGATGATGCCACATCAGTTGTGAGCATTGAGTCAAATGAGGAAGTTCATGAAGAAGTTTTAGAAGATTAGTCAGATTCAGCAGTTGTTGATGACCTTGTAGCAAAACCAGTAGTGATTGCCTCATCACAACAAATGAAGACTCTGAAATGGCTCACCAATACTCTCAGAGATGCTAAACTTAATGCACTACCTGATCTAACTTCCACATGACCACATACTCGCAGTAGTATATGGCAGGATGTAAATTTGGGGGCTTGATGACTCATGTAATGGAGAATGCAGAACCAACCAAAGTAAAGGAAGCACTAAGTTTGCCATAATGGAAGGAAGCTATGGAAGCAAAATACACATCTATGATGAAGAATGAAATATGGGATCTTGTTGATTATTATAAGGAAAGAAGCCTGTAGGCTACAAGTGGGTTTTCAAAATCAAATATAAGGCAGACAGGTCTATTGATAAATATAAGGCATGACATAATCCAAAGGGGTATGCACAAAAGGAAGGAATAGATTATGAAGAGACATTTGCACCTACGACAAAAATGACCACCATATGTGCACTGTTTGCATTGGCAATGTTATGTGGTTGGAATTTTCATCAAGTGGATGTCAAAAGTGCCTTCCTCAATGATGATCTTTAAGAAGTTGGCATAACACAACTCAAAGGCTTTGTTGACAATGGGCAACATCAAAAAGTCTTTAGATTGAAAAAGTCACTATATGTGTTGAAATAGGCTCCCAGAGCTTGGTATATCAAAATAAATGGTCACTTATTACAACATGGTTTCATTAGAAGTTCCTCCGATCGACAAGCTCTATGTTGATGATTTGGTCACCACTGGTAATTCAAACATATTGGTGGATGATGTGAAGGATGATCTGAAAAAATCATTTGACATGACAAATTTGGGGCTTTTGCACTATTGTCTTGGCTTGGAAGTAAAGAAGGAATCACATTGTAGTCACACAGACAAAGTATGCTAAGAAATTACTAGAAAAATATAGGATGATAGATTGTAAACCTAAGGCGATCCCAATGGAGCAAGGGTTACAACTGTTCAGGTATGATAAATTATCTCAGGCATCTGCTACTCTTTATCGTCAGCTGATCGGGAGTCTCATATACTTACAAACACCAGGGCCAATATTAGTTTTGTTATAAGTTATCTTTCAAGATTCATGCAAGAACCTAAGGAGAGTCATTGAAAAGCTACAATGAAATGAAATAAAATATTATTATGTCCACTGTGGGCCAAAGATGACCCGAGGGACAATGAAAAGGACACAACAATAACAAGTGAATGGGCCAAAGTGCCCAATTGAAGAAAGAAACAAAGATAAATACAAAGACGCGACTCGTGAAGCAGGCCAAAGAGAATAGGAAGGGAGAAGAGAGGAGAGAGGTGGGCTGCAATCCATTGAAAGCAAGCTGAGTGTTCTCTAAGAGGAATGAAGAGAGAGAGAGGGGGGTGCCCTAACAGGTGCTCGCCCATAGCCCCGAGCACCAGTCTTTCCTAATAGTCGAGGGCAAAGAATCTTCATTGAAGAAGTCGATGATCTGTCTCTACCCATCACTACTACGAAGCCCCAATGGACCTTGGATGCGTTGTCTAGTGGCTCTGCCTTTGTCTAAACAGTCCGATATGTGACGTTTTCGATATCCTTCTTCGGTCCATCTGAGCTGATGAAGTAGGTTGTGATGGGTTGGGAGTGTGGAGGGTGAGAGCTTCCTGGAGGAGAGTTCCTTTGTTGAAAAAATTGAGTTGCCTCCCTAAAGTAGAGTGCAAGACATCACTGGTCCGGGTATCTAAAGAAGGTGGATAGAGATCGTGAGTTATCCTTGAAAAGGCAATGGAATCTGCCTCGGATCTCATAGTAGATGGGACATCGAAAAATAAAGTGATGCAAGGTTTCTACTTCTCCCAAGGAGCAAAATAGACAAACCTACTCCTTACTCGGAAGATGGTGATCTGACTCAACGTGAAGCTGGTGGGAGCACACTTTGAACTGACCAATCGAGATCCGTTTATTATGCATCATATGCTGTTGAAGGTATTGTGGGGGGACTATTCAACCATCTTGTATCTAAAGGAAGTGCTCGTGGTAGAAAGACAACTTGGGGGAGAGAGGGGCGGCAAGAGAGATCCATGTGCAGTTGGTATACTAGAGGCTGCTGTCCTTTTGGATCTCATGGAGTATCTTCTCCTTATTCCGCAATGGGGGGTGAGCTCCCAAGGAATAAGGGGGAAGTCTTTGTATCTGAATGCTTGTTAGAAGTGTAGAGACTTGAGAATACTAGCTCTTCCGACCCCCCTGAGGGCTTGAAGAGAGGTCCATTGAGGAGCATAGGGCAAGGTAAGGGTACCATCTACATCCTGAGGGGCTATCTCCCAATGTACGAACCTTGTGAAGAGAGGTGATAATTGAGAAGATGATCTCGAGCTAAAGAGGGGAAGCCACAAACTCTGCAAGGATAATGGAATGGGGGACCATGCCCTTGCAACAAATGAATCTTCAAAGAAAAAATGTCTGCACTCGTTCAATACGAGACAATTCAGTTGGGCAAAGTCTAGGATCCCATATCACTGATCCATATGTTACAAATGGTTTGACCAAGGTATCAAACATTCTCTTCTTCATTGGAATATCCTAGAGATGTGCTCTAAAACAACTCCTCTCAAGCAAAGAAAGAGTTGCATACCCCTTACAAACTCGGGCTTGGGCGACGGGTTTCAACCCAAAGGTGGGTCCAGTGAAGAGAACCCCCAAGTACACGTAGGAGGTGGTGATCTCAACCTCTTGCCCTTGAAGATAGAAGTGAATATGGGATAGAACCTCTTGGTAGCATTGAACACCATAACCCTAGTCTTAGAGAGGTTCACTGCCAACTGTCTCAAGGTATAGAAAACAACTAATGTATCCAGATGACGTTGAAGCCCCTTAGGGGTCGAGGCTAAAAGGACAACATCATCGGTGAAGAGGAGAATAGAAATTAGCACATGGTGGAGTAGGCAACCATCCTCTACCTATGCGTGCTCTCTGATAAATGACTCAAGCTCATCTATGAAGATCCAAAAAAGTGTCAAAGAAAGGGGGCAACCTTGTTTCACTCCTATGGTGCTGAGAATGTTGTTTGAAAGTCCCTGTAGAGAGCGAAACCATCCTATCGCCGTCTCATATAACCGCGATACTGTTGTCAAAATTTGTCTAGTGATGCCAACTAACTGAAGTTTTTCAAGTAGTAGATGTCGAGGTACTGTGTCAAAAGCTTTCCTGAAATAGACTCACAATAATAGCCTTGAGGACTAGGATATGATATGTGGTCTGGTGGTCTTGCCGAAAACCAGCTTGGCCCGTGGCCTTATGTCCCTCCAGCCTGCGAGAAAGAAGTACGTCTAAAGCTGTGGCATAGAACTTAGCAAAGACATGCCCAATCGTGATGGTCCTATAATTGTTGGGTTCATGGGGATCTCCCGCATTATGGATGGGGTGGATGATATGCTGAGTCGAAGAATCAGGGAAACGTGAGCAGACAGTGAGGTTGAAGAGATTGGTGAGGGGCCTAACAAGTGAGTCAATACCATGCTTTAGAAATTCCGCCTGTAATCCATCCAAATATACTGTCTTGCTCATGCTGAGTTTTCGAATGGCCTGCTTGATAAGTCTAGTGGAGAAGAGGTGGCAGGAAGTAGGGGGGGAAGGAACCCTAATAGGAGGTATATTTGGGATGGTGTAAAAAAATCTATATAGATCTATGATCTGTTAGGATCAAGCTCTATATATTGTAATCATTTTCTGCTGAAATACAAGTTGTATGTGAGTATATTTCACATCTGGTATCAGAGCAAGGGAAGTGAGATAAATAAGATCTGCCCATCACAATTTGTGAGTTCAGATCTGCAAACACCGGTCTTTCTTGCTGAGAGCATTCACTACTGTTGAGAGCTCGTGGTGTGCTGCGAAGAGCACTGTGAAATGCACTGTGAGGTAACACTGTGAATACAGACGTGAGGCTGCGAGCTGGGGCTGCGATCTGACAACGTTAAGGTGGCTCTGTGTGAAAGGTGATTCACGAGATTTTGCAGCAAGGATTCATTGCTGTGAATCGCGAATAGCCTGCTGTGTGGAGATAGCCTGTTGCTGTGAGATGTCACTGTTTTAGCGTGAGACATAAATCGTTTTTGCCTACGCGTTGACAAAGACGACCTGCGATCGACCTGCAAACTTGTGAGGAAGATGCCTTTTTTTTTTTGCACTGTAAGAAGAACGCGATTCACGAAAGACGGTTTCGCGAACGCTACGAGGAGTAATTGATTTAGAATTATCTCCTGAAGGTAGCGGTCCACATACGTAACGGGCGAGGCGGTTGAGGACGTAAATTTGAGGAGGACGTCCAAGCGCTGTAAGATTGCTGTGAATACGTTTGATTTGCTGTTCGGAAGCCGTGCATTACAATATGCATTAAACAAAAAAAAAATATTTTGTTTTCTCTGTATCACATTGGTGGTCCGTGTGAGCAAGACCTGCTGGAGACAGTGAGGAAAGACTTCACATGTATCTGATTCGTGATCTGCTGTAGAGGTGCCATCGGAGTAGCACCACTGGTCACCAACGTAGGAACTCCGTTGTGAATTGCTTGCGAGCGAAGATGCGCCTGTGAGCAAAGACAACGAGGACTGACGCGATTTGCACGCGAGAAGTCAGGGAATTTGTGTTTGGGAATTGTGTTGCATAGTGAGGAAATAGAGGGCGACAACGATTCGCCTGACAGAAGGCTGAGGCAACGGTGATCCGGTTAGAAGTTTGTGATCTGTGCTGTGTGGAAGGAAGGAGACGCTCAACGCTGTGCACGAGGAACGTTGTGAACTGCCTGTTGTACGTTTAAATTGTTGCTTTGTATTTGACGATGAACAATATGCTTTGGTAAGCTTTAGACTCTTGTGACGATGCTGCTGTGACGAGCTTGGAGAATCCTGCAAACGGTGTTGCGAGGAGCAACGTATTGACGTTTGCTGTGCCCGCAAGGCAAGGTGGTCAGTTTACTGCGCGCGTGCTGGAATAAAGAAAGGTCAGACGTCAGAAGCCGTCTGAAAGCAAGATGTCAGAAGTTGTTGAAATTAGACAACATCTGGTTTGATGAGATTCGCCGTTGAAAGTGTTATGGCTGGTCGTGAAATGTTAGACTCTGTCTAAACTGGGAGGTCGACACTACAATAGTCAAAATGTGAAATATTGCATTTCCAGCTGTAAGAGGACGTGCAACTAGCTTACGCATAACAAGAATAGCTTCACAAATGTCAAATTACAATGAATGACTGCAGCATAGACTACTATGAAGAGGTTGAGGTTGATTGTTCTGTAATGCTGTTCCCTACGAACACAATTGTAAGTGTTGAAATAGTTGCTTCTTGAAATAGATTACTGCTGTTTTTGGTGCAAGAAAGACAGAGTGAGAGGTGGTTTGTTATTCCAAATATCTTGTTGGTTAATTAGAAAGCAATGGCTGCTAATAATAATCTTCCCATTCCTGAGTTTAATGGGCTAGATTATGAGTATTGGTCTATCAAGATGAAGACCTTACTCATTGGCAAAGGGCTATGGGACATAGTCGAAGAAGGCTATGCAGAACCTGCAGATTGGACAACCTTGAGTGCAGCAGATAAAACCAGCAAGAAGGATGCCCAAAAGAAGAATTCTTTTGCCCTCTACCATCTCCAAGCAGCCTTGGAGAAAAGCATCTTTCCAAGGATTGCTTCTTGTTCATCAGCCCTAGATGCATGGAGAGCCTTGAAAGATAGCTATCAAGGGAGCGATCAAGTGAAGCAAGTGAGGCTTCAAACCTTGAAGAGAGATTTTGAGAATCTCAAAATGCAAAATGATGAAAATGTAGGTGATTATTGTGTTAGAGTGAAAGCCATTGTAAACAAAATGCAAACCCTTGGAGAAGACATCAAAACTGAAGTAGTTGTGAAGAAAGTGTTGAGAACACTTCTTCATAAATGGAACCATATTGCAATCATTATTGAGGAGTCTAAAGATTTGTCTACTCTAACTTTTGATGCTCTAATTGGTTCTTTGATGTCTCATGAAGAGAGACTACAGGGTTCTACATCAACAAGCTATGGAGGTGATGACAAAGCATTCTCATCCAAGGAAGGTGAGACTCAAGGAAGAGGACAAGGAAGAGGACAAGGAAGAGGCCAAGGAAGAGGACAAAGGAGAGGCAAAGGAAGAGGTAGATCAAGAGGTGGCAACCAAGGAAGAGGAAGAGGAGGTGACAAATCAAAGAAAGCTTGTTACAATTGTGGTAAGCTTGGTCACTTTGCTAAAGATTGTTGGTCCAAGACTTCTCAAGAAGGGAGAGGTCAATATGGAAACTATGGAGAAGAGGAAGGAACTTCTTCAAATTTGTTCCTCACATATGGAAAATCAGATCAAAATCTTAATGAAACTTGGATTTTGGATACTGGTTGCTCAAATCATATGAGTGGCAAAGAAGAGCTATTTGCTACAATGGATTCCACCTACAAGTCAAAGATCAAATTGGGAGATGACAAGGCACTACAAGTTGAAGGCATGGGAGCCATGGAGGTTCCAACAAAAGAAGGCACAAAGAAGGTAAACAACATCTATTACACCCCCAAACTCCAACATAATTTGCTTAGTGTTGGAAAAATAATGGAAAAGAACTATAAGCTTGTTTTTGAAGATGAAAAATGTGTAATTTTTGACAAAAACAATTGTAATAGAGTTGTTACACAAGTACCTATGACAAAGAATAGGTTATTTCCTCTTAAGTTTGGGGAACAAGGAGGTGCCCAACTTGCTAATGTGGCCATAGAAAATCCAAGTGTGCTTTGGCACTTGAGATATGGTCATCTTAACTTTGCAAGCTTGAAGTTGTTGACTTCACAAGCTATGGTATGTGGATTGCCAAAAGTTGAAGAGAACAAGGAGGTGTGTGAAGGATGTGTTTTGGGAAAACACTCAAGAACAAAGTTTCCAAGAGGACAAGCATGGAGAGCAAGCCATCCACTACAATTGGTACATTCGGACATTTGTGGTCCAATGAATACCAAAAGCTTGGGTAACAATTCTTACTTTCTCACTTTCATTGATGATTTCTCTAGAATGTGTTGGATTTATTTTTTGAAAACTAAAGATGAAGCTTTTGAATGTTTCAAAGATTTCAAAAATAATGTAGAGAATCAAAGTGAGTATGTTGTAAAGAGATTAAGGACTGATAGAGGAGGGGAGTTTTGTTCAAATGCATTTCTCAAATTTTGTAAATATTGTGGGATCAAAAGGCAATTAACTACTGCCTACACCCCACAACAAAATGGTGTGGCTGAAAGAAAGAACCACACTATTGTAGAAATGGCTAGATCAATGCTTCAAACAAAGAAACTCAGTAACATGTATTGGGCTGATGTTGTTAGAACAAGTGTTTACATTTTGAATAGGAGTCCTACTTCTAGTTTAGATGGGATGACTCCTTATGAGGGATGGTATGAAAAAAAGCCAAATGTAAAACACTTCAAAGTTTTTGGTTGTCTTGCATATGCACACATTCCTGATGAGACAAGAAAGAAACTTGACCCCAAAAGTCAAGCATGTATTTTCATTGGGTATTGTGAGTCTTCAAAGGCATATAGGCTCTACAATCCAAAAACACATAAAGTTGTAATTTCCAGAGATGTGATTTTTGATGAAGGGGGAGTATGGGGTCATCAAAAATTTTTTGTTGATGATGGATCTCAAGATGCAAGTTCCTCTCAAGTGCAGCAAGTGCAGCCCAAAAACAGCAAAGGAAGTCCTCCTCCAAGCCCAAATAAGAGTTCTACTCCAAGTGCAACAAGTGCTACTCCAAGTTTTTCTCCACAAAGATCAGTAAGTTCTTCTCCATGCCAATGGAAATAGATTCACCATCAAGAGGTAAGAGAACACTTCAGTACCATCCCTCCTACCAAATGTTGGATAAGAATTTTCAAAAAAGATACACTAGAAGTCAAGCTAGTGAGATGAATGAAGTTTTGAAAAGACTTGAAAATTTGCACATGTATGGTGATGATGACTCCCAAGAGCCTAAGGGAGATGTTGTAAACTATGCTTTAATGACTAGTGTAGAGCTAGAGCCATCTAGTTATGAAAAAGCATGTACTCATGATGTATGGCAACAAGCCATGAAAGAGGAAATGACCTCTATAAAAAAGAATGATACTTGGGAGCTAGTGGAGCTTCCTAAAGGCAAGAAATGTGTTGGATGTAAATGGGTCTACAAGACCAAGTTCAATGCTGATGGGAGCATTGAAAGACACAAGGCAAGGCTAGTAGCAAAAGGGTTTACTCAGAAGTATGGGATTGACTATGAGGAGACCTTTGCTCCTGTTGCTAGACAGGAGACCATCAGATTAGTACTTTCTTTGGCTGCCCACAAAGGGTGGAAAATTCAACACATGGATGTTAAGAGTGCCTTTCTTAATGGGTACTTGAATGAAGAGGTTTTTGTGCAACAACCTCAAGGATTTGAAGAACAAGGTAAGGAGAACCTTGTCTACAAATTGAAGAAAGCATTGTATGGCCTCAAGCAAGCACCAAGGGCATGGTACTCACGCATTGATGGCTACTTTCAAAAGTATGGATTCACTAGGAGCAAAAGTGAACCTACTCTCTACTACATGAAACAAGGTAAAGATATTCTCATTGTATGCTTATATGTGGATGATCTAATATTCATGGGTAGTAGTGCTAAGATGAATAAGGAGTTCAAAAACTCCATGATGAAAGAATTTGAAATGAAAGATCTAGGCTTGATGCATTACTTCCTAGGCATGGAAGTACATCAAACAGGTAAAGGGATCTTCATATGTCAACACAAATATGCTCAAGATATGATAAAGAAATTTTCTATGGAGCAATGCAAGTCTGTTGCAACTCCAACGGGTCATGGGATCCAATTAAGCAAAGAAGATGGAGCACCAAAAGTTGACATGACCACTTACAGGAGCATGGTTGGGAGTCTAATGTTCCTCACCAACACAAGGCCGGATATTCAATATGTTGTTTCTCTAGTTTCAAGGTATATGGCTGATCCATCTGAACTTCATCTACAAGCAACTAAAAGAATTTTGAGATATGTAAAGGGTACATTGGATTATGGGATCCATTACCACAAATGTAATTCTGTAAAATTAGTTGGCTTTAGTGATAGTGATTGGGGCAGCAATATAGATGATAGAAAATCTACTTCAGGGAATTGTTTTAGTCTTGGGTCAGGACTAATTACTTGGAGTTCCAAAAAGCAGATTGTTGTAGCATTATCATCTACTGAAGCTGAGTACATAGCAATCACAAATGCTAGTACCCAAGCTTTATGGTTGAGAAAAGTTCTTGAAGAAATAGGAGAGAGACAAAGTGGTCCTACCATATTGTATTGTGACAATATGAGTGCCATTCAATTGGCACATAATCCTATCCACCACAGCAGGTCAAAGCACTTTGATATGAAGTATCACTTCATTCGAGACATGGTGGAGAAACAGGTGGTTGAGCTACGACATTGCAGCACTTTGGACAACATAGCGGACATCTTCACCAAAGGAGTTGCTAAAGCTCAATATATAAAGCTGAGAGACTGTCTTGTCAGCCCTCTCAACTTTAAGGGGGAGAATGTTGGATATTAATATTTTTCCCTACGTAACTATGTTTTAGGGTTATGTTAGAATTGTTAGAGAGAATAATGGATGAAGATTAGTATCTTCTAATCTTGGATGTTGTTACGTAATTTGTGCAATTCGCCTATGTTGAGCTATGGTCTGTTAGATCAAGCTCTATAAATTGTAATCATTTTTTGCTGAAATATAAGTTGTATGTGAGTATATTTCACAGATGCTTCCCGTAAGCAATAACTTGTGTATCGATGGAGGTTCTAGCAAAACCAAGGTCTTTAGATCTAATTCACGACTCTGTATCTCGTCTGTTGTGAGATCATGGAGAGAAACCTGCATAGATCTAGTTCGGGCATTGAAGTCTCCCATTAAAAGCACCTTCCTTGAAGCCGAGTGCCTAGTGATGTCCTCATAAAGGTCCTGAAATGGGTCCCCATCGGTGTATATAGCAAAGTCGGACGTGGTCGGGGGGAAGTAAGAAATGGTAGTGAAAACGTCTCGAAGAGGGGGGTGACGATGAAGTTTAATCCATAGGAACTTGGAGTGGGGATCTGGAAAAACCAATGTCATTGAACCCTAGAGTCTACCTTTGATAAGAGTAGCAACTCCTCCTGACCCTCTAACCCCCTCGAAATGGTGAGTAGTTTGTCGATAGCTAGACCACAAGAAGTAACCAGTGGTGGGTGGTAGGGCCTTCTTGGGGCTCTCGTGTGTCTCGCATATGAGGATGATATCGTGTCCGCTGATCACATCTGCAAGGGACCCAAGGGCAGACCATGTCATACCATTACAAAGCCAACAAGACAATTGACATAATCTTGCAATGTCTATGTTATAGTAGAATATGGCCTGGAATATAAGAAGAATGATAATTTCTTCCTACAAGGATAGACAAACTCAAATTATGCTAGATCTATAGATGATAGGAAGTCAACATCTGGATATGTGTTTCATCTAGGATTTGGACTTGTCTCATGGCATAGCAAAATACAACATGCAGTGGCATTGTCATCCACAGAGGCAAAATATTGTGCTACACGAGGAGTTTCGTGTGAAGCAATATGGTTACAAAGCATACTGTCAAATATGGGTGTGTGTAAAAAACGACCAACCTTGTTGAATTGTGATAATCAAGGTGTTTTTGAATTGGTCAAGAGTCCAATATTTCATGAAAGGACAAAGCAAATTGAAGCTCAATGTCATTTCATTCGATAACAAGTTCAAAATCACCAGAGACAACTCAAGTACTTTCCCATCGGAGATCAACTTGCAGATATTTTCACGAAGGCTCTTGCACATGTCAAATTTGAATTGTTTCGCAATTCTCTTTGTATACCAAATAATGTAATAAGAGGGGCGGGAGGATGTTAGATAATTTGTATTACATTATTAAGGGAAAATAGAATAGACAAGATTTGGAGCATCATATTCATCTCCGTTAGAATAGGGAACACCAACAGTCTCTTGAGAATCCAAGAGACACCACATTGTATAAATATTTGTACATCCTTTGATAATATTAATTGATTCCCTTTTGTTGCTCGATCCATCAGGTCGGTTCGAGCCCCATTGACCAAGAAACTATATATATATATATATGAGGATCAACAATCAATCATATGATGAAACTTCTCAGTGTGTGATTTGCTAATTGAAGAAGGCAGTATCTAGTCTGATTGCACCAAGTGGCTGAATTTGATTCGGCAAATTCTTTTCTAAGGTTTTACAGTTCGATTTTTGTTTTGTTTTTTTTTTTTAAATTTAAGTGCTAATATACCAAATCTTCCAAAGGCTATAGCTTTTTCATATGTAAGTTTTTGGAGCCCATTTTTTCCCAAATTGCATGGGTTTTTGGGCTCTACGTAGTGGTGACATTAGTTTATAGACCTGTTATAGTTTTGTGTGGGATTTGTGTGAAACGAATTCCTTAGGGTATGTTACTTGCTTCAATGGGCGAAATTATAGCACTTGGTCAGTTCAAATGGCAAGATTACTCAAAAGCAAGAATATCTAGTTTATTTTTAATGATGAATCAGAAGGTCTCAATGATCATGAACTTGGTAGGAAGGAGGAAGCTCTTGGACTCTTTTTCATGTTAGTTGAACTAGATGTATTTTTCGAAGCAAGAATCTCTAGTTCATTTTTAATGATGAATCAGAAGGTATCAGTGATTATGTACTTGGTAGGAAGGAGTAAGCTCTTGGACTCTTTTTCATGTTAGTTGAACTAGATGTATTTTTCAAAGCAAGAATCTCTAGTTCATTTTTAATGATGAATCAAAAGGTCTTAGTGATCATGAACTTGGTAAGGAGGAAGCTCTTGGACTCTTTTTCATGTTAGTTGAACCAGATTTACTTTTTGCATCAAAGAGAAAACTCATCCTATTGAAGTATGGACCGCTTTAAAATATCTTTATGGAGAAGTAAGTGTTGGTGAAGTTAATAGAATAGATACAGAGCTTTCCTATCTCAAAATTTCAGATTTTAGTAGTATTGAAGATTACATATCTCACTTCAAAGCCCTAAAAGCTACGATGATAGGCAAGGTAAAGGGTGATGAAGAGTATGTCAAATTCATTACTCCCAATCTTTCTCATTTTTATACAATCAGCTTGGTTCTTTATGTGAAAGCTATGGTTATCAAGGATCCACAACCTATTTCTTCCAAAGGATTTTTCAAGCTTCTTATTCATTATGAAGATGCAATGAAAATTTGTGGACCTCTTTCTTATACACAGGCTCATCCAAAGGACTTGAAATCAATGGAATCTAAGGCTGAATTGGCCAAGGGCAAGTCTAATGTTTCAAAGAAATCAAATACTTGTGAGTATTTAAAAGGGAAGGACATTCCATCAAAAAATTGCATAAGAAGATTGAGATAGAATTCTTGAGAATTGGACACAAGCTTTTTGATGATGAATACGAGGATGAAGACGGTGAAGCGGAGGCCCAGTAGAGCATCCATTATGCAGGGGAGGTTTTACCTCTGATGCCTCTTCGCCTTGGCCCCTTAGTGAAGATTATGGGGGAGGGGGTGTTGAAATGTGTGTAATCTGATCTTATTAGGCCAAGTCCAAAAGTGTGGAAGAAGTGCTTATGAGCCCTATTAATGTAGCATACGAGCATTCTTCATGTAAAGCCTTTAGACATTCTATGTAAGCCTACAAGCATGTTCATGTAAGCCTAAGGGAACCCTTCACATTTCACCCTTAATAATATTGGTTAATCCACCTTTATGGATAACCTTGATTAAAGGGTGTAATTTATTATTATATTATTGTAATTTAACCTCAAAGTCAAGTTAATGTCAACTTGAGGTTAACTATAATTAGGGTTTTGGTATCACTATAAATACCCCTCCAATGACTGATCCATTATATCAGTGTGTGATATATGAAAAATATTGTGGGTGTGCCTATGGGCACCCAACCCTTATTCCTTCTCTAAAATCGTGTCATTTATCTCTCTCTTTCTTTCGTTTACCAATGCAATTTTCAATTTGCTCTTGCATCTTTTGTGGATATGATTGTGGTGAATGCATGTTTCAAAATGTTTCTAGAAAGTATCGTGAATTTCAATGATCTAACAAATTCAGTTAGCGCTTTAGGGAACACAAAGCGCTGCCACATTTTGGTTGTAGTTGGCCCAAAACAAAAATAAAAAATAAAAAATAAAAACATACCATGTTGTTATTGCGATTCGACCAGGTGACGTCCTTTGAGGAAAGGAGAATACCAACCGTCACGGCTATTGCTACCTGTTGGAGTTAACATGATAGGAGACACATATGTATGCTTTAGATCTATTTCGAAGAGCATGGGGTGGATGCATCTTCCATAGAGAGGCTTTGCGTAAATCGAACTCGTGCATTTGTATAGGATTTATTTATGTTTAAACAAAACAAAAAGCACTTTCTGCTGTCCACACTGTCTAGATGATAGTTGAGAGTAAAAGTGGAGAAACTCTCCCATCGAAAATATGAACTTGGCGGGAGGAAAAAGGGATGCGCGAAAATTTAATGTGTCTAGACCTTGAAAAATGGCACGTAATCTTGGTACTGAATTTTCTGATTGAATTCAAACTTCTGAAATGTTTTTCCTCAAGGCAGAAAAGATGTTTCTTCTATTTTCGCTCTTGTTAACCACTTAAAAAAAAATTCCTTCTGAGTAATCAGATGATGCTGCTTTTGGCTCTGATCACATGTTAGAATTCATAACACTTTCTAGAAATCTCATGAGACATACATTCACCACAATCATATGTAGAAAAATAGAGGAGCAAAATAAAGATTACAATTAGGAGAGAGAGAGAGAGAGAGAATGGGTGGGTGCCTGTAGGCACCTGCAAAATTATACAATGAATTTGTCATATAGGGGTATTTATAGTGATACCAAATCCCATAAATGTATTCAATCTTTTAATCAAGGTTAACGATTGAGCTGGGTCAACCAATATCGCTAAGGGTGAATACATGAAAATTGCTCGTAGGCGTACATAAGGATGACCATAGGCTTACATAAAAGAACGGCCGTAGGCTTACATAGAGGACACCAAAGGCTTATATAGCACTTTGTCATAGGCTACATCAAGAGGTTCTGAAGTCACTTCGTCGTTGTTAGCCTTGGCCTAATAAGTTTAGATTACAAATATTCCAATAAGAGCTAGCAGTCAAGGTAAAGAAAAGATGGAAAAGAGCTCCATTGGATTCAAGTGTCAACACAAATCTAAGGTAGCATGTATCAAGCACATCAACATTTTGAGATTTGAGGGAAATATCATTGTTTGTAACAAGAACAAGGAGTTGGTTTTTCTACCACCTTCCACTAGTTGGGCTAGAGTTGCTTGGTTTCATACCTTTGGGAAGTGATCATTGATGATTGCCATGCCTTTCAAGGGTTTTGACGGTAAGCTACCCCTCTATGATCATAGAACATGGAGTCTAGAAAGATGCATGCATTAGCAGTTTTGGTCTTCTTCTGGAATGGAGTATGCAAATAAAACAATAAACAAGGCTTGATGGTGGTGATGCTCCTCATACAAGGTGGAGTTATATTTTTTTGGTTTTTGGGGTACAAAGGGAAATCACTAACTACCCAATCATTCTCTCCAACTAGTCAAGGGTTTGAATCTAGTTGTTGCCACTATGAACCCTACCCACTCTCAGTATATATGCATTGACTACCCACTTTAAGTGACATGAGGTGGGCCATTGGCCACCAACGGAATTGAATCGAGGTTCCCTACTACTGCAACCAATTGGCCTGTCCATCAGGGACAAGAGTTATAGATGTTGTTAGATTGCACACATATTAATGACAATTCTGAGACGCCCTAGAAGAACAAAGGAACATATTCTTCAGACAATTTTGGGATCTCATGAGCAACCTCCTTTATCCTTAATGTATGTGAAAAACCACATGCATAGCCTTTCTGACTTGCACTAACTTAGGGGATGGTAAACCACCTACATAGCCTTTCGAACTTGGACCAACATAGGGGATAGTGCCAATATATGTAACAAAGTATACCTGCTGTTATTATTGCCATGTCGGATATAACTTTAAGTGCCAATCTGTGTGAGACTCTTTGAATGTTCTTTGAAGAATAGAAATGAAACATGTAAATCAGGTGGTGTTGATGGCTCGAATGGTTTGCTTAGCTCATTCGAGATTGTCTTCATTGATAGGAATACTTGGTTGCACCAAATAATCACTCTAGGTATATGTGGCTACAGATTTAGAGAGGCTCCACAGGCAAGGGAAAAAATTATCATCTTGAGGAATGGTATACCTCTAACCCCTTTTGTTTTGTCTTTATGTTTTTGTAAGAATAGGGAAAACAAGGTTGTTTCTCTATTTTTTCCCATAATATTTTCTTATTGATTTACATCTTTTTACAGTTCATTAAGATAGTTTTCATAGATATTGAATTTTGCTGTAAACTAAGGCTAGTCAGAGCCTCATTTGATGATTTAATTGTTTTTGACATATCTGCTAAGGATGAACACAGGTTACATTACAATCCATGTTTTTGGTGGTCACAGATTCATGTGACTAACACCAAGTGGCTTATTTTTTAAGTTTGAGCCAATTTGGAGGGTTGTTTGCCACCGATAGTTCCCTGTTTGGGTGAGTTGTTTGAGTTGTACATGTATAGATGGATGCTATTTAGCAACTTATATGACTAGCTGTTGACAGTCAACCAGATACTGAGATATTAAATGAGATGTTTGGACTGATACTTTTGACTTGCAGTGGAGATGGTTGAGTTTCATTTAATATTCTATATTTGGAGCTTGTTCGTCAGTGATAGGAGGCTTCATATTGTCACGAGATGTTCCAGGGATTGAACCTGGTTCACTATTCAGAAATGAGTTCATATTTTACAGATGCATGTTGGATCACATTTGATCATGTAGTGGACTTTGGGGCTTGGTTCACAGTTGACGGTGGTAACCTTAGGCTAATTAACTGCACTACTTTCTCTGCATTGTATGTGAGGAGCTGTAGCTCTAGACTTCATGGTTCTCTTGGAGATCTATGTTTTCCTCACATTTGGTTGAGTTGTTCGAGTTTGGCATCTTGTAAGTTGTGATTAACTTCAACTTATCTTCTTTCTTAAGACCTGCACTTTGAGGTTGGGGGGAATGTTAGAGCAAACTTTGCTCTTTTCTTTTTGTACATACATAAGATTTATTTCATGTTTTGTTAAGTATTGGAGTTATTCGTGTTAACAAAGTTCTCAAAATTATGTGGTATATTCCAAGTGTATTAGTCAAGGGTCACTTTTAGTCTAAAAGGTAGTTTCAAATGGGTCCAACGACCTTCTTGTATGTCTCTGTTGCCACATTTTGCATGGGGTGCAATGTTTTCAATTTTGTAGCAGTGCTGCTCTTCCTTTTCCCTCTTCCTCTATTTTCCTTTCTTCTTCTCTCCCTTTCTCTCTCTTTCCTACATTCTCTTTTTCCCCCCCTTTCTTGGAGCCCCTCAGTTGGATCTCAAATTTGACAGCAGTTGCCCTGGAAAATGGCTAAGTGTTGGTGCGAAGTTCGCACTTCGCCCAGTTTTGGTGCGAAGTCCGACTTCGCTCCTCTTTCTGGGCGCACCTTGTAGCAGGCTGGCAGGCTGACAGAAAAACGACTAAGTGCTGGAGCGAAGTCCGTACGGTGGCAGGAATCAGCTTTCACCTGTGCGCAGTCCGACTTCGCAGCGAAGTCGGAGTGCGCCCTTGACAGGTGCGCAGTAGGGAAACAAACTCGGAAATACACCCAAGGCATGAAGGCCTTCCCGACTGCGCTGTTTTCTGCCTGCGCAACCCAATGGCGCTTTGATCCCAGGCGAAGTTGGATAAACTGCCTTTCAAGGCAGACACGTGTCAAACAACATCATCCATCATCTGACAAGTGTCCAGCTTCGAGATTTGAGCCAAGACGTGCCGAGCAAAAGGACGAGCATGGGTTGTACTACCTATGCCAGTGGCCTCATTTAAAGCTGATTAGAGGTTCTACCTGCTCCAGCTGCCCGCATTCCTGTCGAGAAGAAGTTCTACCCAACACACCGCCACGTAGCTGTCCAGCTTCCAGGAAGACCATGCTGCGGGTACAGTCCGGTCCAACAAAGGTTAGCATTTGCAGCTCCTTCGCCGCTTTTGTCAGCTAGTGTTTGACTGGGACTTTGTGCCCATTAATGTAACGGGAGGGGACTCGGGCTATAAAAACCCACCATGTTTTCATTGTAAAGGGGGGAAGGGGAATGTCTGTTAGGGAACCATTGTAACCGTGCTTCTGCTTATAAATATAAATTGTATGCCTGGTTCTGTTCTGCTGTTTTTATTCTTTATGCTGCCTCTCCATTATATTCATGCTTTATGCTTTCCTATGTCACGGCTCGTTGATTCATTTTAGCATTTGGTTATCAGGTGCCTTTAGCATTGTTTGTGTCATGGCTTGTTGATTCATTTCGGCATTTGGTGGCCAAGCACTTTTGAACTTCATAGATTAGAGGATACATAGAATAGATGTGGTAGCAGTTCCATCAGTTGTGTGTTACGTTGTCGTCCGTAGTGGTGATTGATGCGTTGCCGTGCTGTTAGTTCTCCTTGTAGGGAGAATGTTTGCTAGGGGACCATTGTAGCTGTGCGTATAAATTCTCTGCATAACACATATACCTGGCTCTGACATCTCTCGGTTACTTTTTATATTTATGTTGTTGTACGTAGTGGTGATTGATGCATTGCCGTGCTGTTAGTTCTCCTTGTAGGGAGAATGTTTGCTAGGGGACCATTGTAGCTGTGCGTACAGGTCTTTATATAAAAAGTATACTTAGGTTTTGCAGTTCCCGGTCATGCTTTGTATTTATGATGCAGTAAGTAGTGGTGATTGATGTGTTGTCGTACTGGTAGTTCCCCCCACCAAACTCCAATACATTTGTAAATTCTTTTTGTTCCTTTATCTCTTTCCTGCACTCTTAGCTTAAACCATAAAACCCCCAAGGAGCCGGCCTTCTCCGGAGATTGGCACGGAAGGCATCTCTTCCTTCCGGCCTTTCTAGCTGGTGGGCGAATTCGGGCGCATTCACACAAAATCCTTTCCTCATGGCGGATTCGTAACCAACAGTTTCTCTGGCACGCCCGGTGGGACAGGGTCCCACATTTGAAGAGAGATTTTCTGATCAGTCTCCACCTGGCGCTGACAGTGGTTTCTGAGCACTTGGTGAGACAAGGAAGTTTCTCACCCCCAACAGAATCGAAGCACCGGTGTTCGCTTCATTGCTATTCGAAATCTGAGCACCTGGCGACTCTGCACGAACAAATCCTCTGAGTCTGAAAGACCGGTCCCAACACCTTCATGCAAACGAGAAGGTGGCGAGCAAGGGATCCGAGAAGCCCGCCTGACTTTTACGAACTGGACATCAACGCTCGAGGTGAAATTTCCAGGCTGGCTGATCCGCAAGCTCGTGTCGACGAAGCCGAGGCTGAAATTCAAGAAGAAGCCAAAGCCGAGGTTGGCGGAGCTGAGTACAAAATAGAAGAGGCCGAGGAAGAAGAAGCATTTGCATCCTCGGAAAGTACCGACACTGAGTACACAACCAACGGCGGAGAAGAAGAAGAAATGGCTGCTCAGCAGCAAAATGACGATGATCTCTTCCCGGCGGTGGACTCTACAGGGCCCTTGGCCTCGGTCCGACGCCAGCTGTGCCCCCTGCTGCTTTAAAGTCTATCCCTACATACGACGGCTACGACAAGACGACGTATGAGCACATCCAGGACATCCTTGCCCTGGCCGCATTACATTCCATTACTGATGAGAGTGTGAAGACCCGTCTGCTGGCCCTTTCCCTGAGGGGAAAGCTTCTCTACTGGTGGAGATCACTGCCAGAGGGATCCATCATAGGGTGGCCCCAGCTTACCAGAAGGCTCGTGAAAAGATGCAACGAGTCTGTTGACCCCACTTCTTTGTTGCATCAGTTCCAAAGTATCCAGAGACACCCTCAAGAGGTGTCAGACTTTAACATCAGGTTTGCAAGATCCTGGAAACGGGTACCTTGTGAACTTCGGCCTTCAGCTGGCATGGCTGCTCACTACTATCTGAGATCCTTCAACTCAGACATATGCCTCCTGCTGAAGATTGCCAGAATAGACGAGTTTCTTGCTCTGTACGAGGCTGCCCAGACAAGCCGGAAGGCGACATTATTTCTATCGGCGAGACTCCCGTCCGGGGTTCGAGAACCCATTCATCCTGACTTCCCCAGATCCCAGTATCCTCCTGCTTCGGGTGGTGCGCCGTCCACATCAGGGCAGCAATCCCAGCAGCAATGGAATCCGGCGCCGGTCGTAACTCCTTACGGCCCGCCTCAATTGCATTATCCTCACCCGCCTCCTCCTGCTCCGCTTTTTCGAGCACTTCCTGCTCCTCCTCAGTACGCCCCTTATTCCAACCCTCCTCCATTAGCCGCATTGCCTCCACCGGCACAGTTGCCGCTTCCTAACAGTAGCATTCAGAATACAATCCTCCAGGAGGTGCGGGCTTTGGCCTCAGGATATCATGCCATGTCCAACGACATGACCGCTCTAAAGAAGAAGCAGGCCCAGATGGACCTCGCTCCTAGGAGGCCATATGCGCCCCCGGCGTTGACAAAAGACAAGCCCTCGGAGCACCAGTTGCAAAGGCGTCCGCCTCTGAGAAATGCTGCTATAGAAGACCCGCCTGGTCCTTCCGACCAGGTTAACTGGTGCACTACGTGCAATGACCCGCATTCGGAGAAAGACTGCACATTGCACCAGCACTACATCCAGACCTTGGCCGGCAGCACCAGAGAGGACGATGAACTCTACATGATCCTGGACGGCGAAGCCAACTTTGCCCTCCCAGAGGAGAATTTAGTGCCGCCCGCCAAGGAAGAAAAGAAGGTTGCAGATGCGGCCAAGCCTTTGCAAGTTTATGCCAGAAGAGAAAAACCGCAGCCCGGTGGGCTGCCACCATACAAGCGGCTGTGGCCCTACACAGCCCAGGAAAAGGCATCCAAAGATAAAGCTCCAGCCAAGCCTCCTCCGGCAAAGGCTGCCCCTGTTCCAGCCAAGCCTCCTATAGCAAAAGCTCCAGTTCCGGCAAAAGCTCCCGTACCTCAGCCTCCAGTTGAACCAAAGAACAAGCCCAGGAGAAGCTGAAGTACCCGTCTCTGACCAAGAGACAGCGAGTTGAGGCTACCCAGCAATACCGGACGAAGTATGAGCCGGCAAAAGAAGCAGAAGGAGCTAGTACCTCGAGCTACAGCATAGTAGACGAGTTGAAAAGAACACTTGCTAGAATCAGCATGTATGATGCTCTTCTGCTCCCAGGCCAGGTGGATCTGTTGCAAGAATCTTTGAAGAACATGAAGAGCGGCAGGCAGATATAGCCCGCTGTCCTGGTTCAACCTCTGACAGTCTCAGCCACTAGGAAGAACAGACCGCCTCCCTTTTATCTGTCTTTACGGATGCAAGGGCACATAGTTCACAACTGCATGGTGGATTTTGGTGCTTCCACGACTGTGATGCCGAAAGCCGTCTGCGATGAGATCGGGATGGAGTACACACGGAGCAGCCAAGGCGTGCTGCAATTAGACGGCACCCTGTCAAGACAGGTTGGTGTCATAAAGGACATCCCTATCCGGCTGCACAAGGCTCTCGACATCGTGGTCATCCAAGAGGTCGTGGTTGTTGACCTGGTTCCCTACTTCGGCATGTGTCTCTCTCGGGAGTTCATTGCAAAGTTGGGCGGGTACCTGTCTCTAGACTACTCACACATGGAAGTGCCCTTCAAAGGAAGGATACTGAAAATTTTCAATGAGAAGCCTTCCACCTTCCTAGTAGAGAAGATACCCGGAGGAGAGTTGGACTGCATGGTTTAGCTGTCGGAGGAAGAGCTGGTGACAGTAGAGCTGACTGAGCAAGCCTTCGAAGTGCTACATCTTGAATATGAGTTCTCTTTGAAGGACTTCAACGCTGTAATTGAGACAGAGCAGGGCTGTTACTCCATCGTACAGCCCGAGAGGCTTGACAGGTCAGCTGCAAAAGAAGTAGGACCTGCACCTGAGAAGCTGTGGAAGCTTTTCTTTGACGCGCGATGCAAAAATGGCGCCGGTGCAGGGGTGCTTCTGGTTTCTCCGACCGGAATCCAGAAAGACTATACCTAATGGCTGGCCTGGAGCTGCACTAACAACTCGGCGGAGTACGAAGCCCTATGCTTGGGTTTGCGAAAGGCGGAGAGGCTGGGGATCAAACACCTGCAGATCTTTGGAGATTCAGAGCTGGTGTGTCACCAGGTTACGAACAAGTGCGCCTCCAAACAACACTATCTTAGAGCGTACCGCAACCGGGTGTGGGACCTGATGGAGTCGTTCGACTCGTTGAATGTCAAGGCGATATCACGTGAGAAAAACAAACACGCTGACTTTCTGGCGTCTGTTGGAGCCAAGTACGTTCCGGCTGATTACGTTGTCCAGAAACCGAAGCCGGTTCGCACTATTTACAGGCCTTCTGTGCCTGATAAGGACACCCACTTGCAGGTGTTCAGTTGTGACGAGGAGATCGTCACATTTTTGGTTAACGAAGTTGGTTCAATTGAAGGTAGAGACCCTGATGACGAGCAATATGAGAGGTTGATACAGTTAAGAAATAATCATGTCCCAAAAGGACTGATTACATTGGACAGTCTGTTTGATCAGAATGATAGAGCAATATCTCACAGGATAAAAGTAGACCCGAAGCAGTATGCCGACCTAGAGCTTGAACCTGGTAAAACTATCAAGGTCGGAACAGACTGCACGTCGGAGGAACTTGAGCAGATCAGATCACTGAGCCAGGAGTTCCTCGACATCGTGGCCTGGTGCTACGAGGATTTGAGGGGGTATGACAGAACTGTCATCCAGCATACCATTGAGCTAGAGGATGGCGCCAAGCCATTCCGACAGAAGCAGAGGGCCGTAAATCCGAAGATTGAGGCCATGATGAAAGCCGAGCTTTTGAAGATGCTGGAGGCCAAAATCATCTACCCCATCAAACATTCATCCTGGGTCGCGAATTTGGTGCCCGTGAGGAAAAAGAATGGCGACATTCGTCTCTGTGTCAACTTCATAAACCTGAATCAGGCTTCCCTCAGGGACCACTATCCGCTTCCCCAAATCGACCAGATTCTACACATCGTTGCTGGAGCCCAGAGATTCTCACTTTTAGATGGATTTTCCGGCTACAACCAGATTTGGGTCAAAGATGAGGACCAGCATAAGACGGTGTTCACCACCAAGTGGGGGACGTTTGCCTATCAGCGCAAGCCTTTTGGCTTATCCAATGCTGGTGCCACATTCCAAAGGGCCATGGACCTGGCCTTCCGAGAGCTGCTCAATAAGATCATTGTCATCTACCTTGATGACTTGACCGTTTTCTCTCACCAAAGAGGAGATCATGTTTCACACCTACGGCAAATATTTGAGAGGTGTCGAGAATTCGGCATTTCTATAAACCCGAAGAAGTCTGTCTTCGCGGTAAAAGAAGGAAAGCTGCTGGGACATGTCATCTCCGAGAAAGGCCTCACCATTGACCCTGACAGAGCAGAAGCCCTCCTTCGCTTGCCAGCCCCCATCGATAAAAAAGGGCTGCAGTCCTTCTTCGGTCAGATTAACTTCGTGCGGAAGTTCATTCCGGACTTCGCACAGGTGATCAAGCCTATGGCCGAACTGCTGAAAAAAGATACAATTTACGAATGGACTGATGAGAGAGAGCAAGCCTTAGAGGAAATCAAGGCTTGAATTGCGCAAGCTCCGATGTTGACAAACCCAGACTACTCCAAGGACTTCATCCTTTATGCAGTGGGA
This sequence comes from Wollemia nobilis, assembly GCA_028583015.1. Taxonomy (NCBI): domain Eukaryota; kingdom Viridiplantae; phylum Streptophyta; class Pinopsida; order Araucariales; family Araucariaceae; genus Wollemia; species Wollemia nobilis. The sequence goes on from JAQPPZ010001919.1 coordinate 1,936,255, forward strand.
GAACCCGAAAGTTACGTTGCAGTCCTAACTCAAAAGGGAGACGATGGCGAGGAGCGCCCCATAGCGTTCCTGAGCCAAGTGATTCAGCCGCATGAGGAAAAGTACAACTTTATAGAGCGACAGGTTCACGCTGTTATGAAATCCCTCCGAAAGTTCAGGCATTTTGTCTCCCAGAGCAAAACGACTGTCTTTGTGATTCACCCGGACTTTCGAAGCTTCATCATACAAGGAGAACCGGGTCACAAGAGAGCAGGATGGATTGCAAAAATCCAGGAGTTCGACATCGAAATACGGCCCACCAAGCTTATCAGGGGCCGAGCCTTGTGTCAGGAATTGGCTCGAAGCGCTGTAGCCGGCATCTCCGCCTGTAAGTGGGAGGACACAGCGACACGCATCTACCTAGCCAACTCCTTATCGAAGGGGAGTGATTGGACAGATGAACTGGTGAGATATTTCTGCACCGGAAGATGTCCAGATCACCTGAACGCCTCACAACGAAGGAGATTTCGGCTAGGTGCACTCAAGTACACTCTTCGTCCCGAGGGGCTTTACTTCAAAAACATTGACGGCATCCTGTTGCGGTGCGTCATAAAATCCGATCAGCCCAGGGTCCTCGGAGAATTTCATTCCGGGATGCCTGGAGGTCATCATTCTGCAAGGCCTACGGCCTTGAAAATAATTAGAGTTGGGTACTATTGGCCCACTCTATTTACGCGTACGCTTATGCGGTCTGTAAATGCACCTCGCTGTGCACCAACCGGGACAGTTCTTAGAAGGTCACCCATCCGAGTACTACTCCACCGGGAATTGCTTAACTTTTGGCAAAGGACTAAAATGGGTACACAGAAGCTCCGAACTTGTCAATCCATCGCCCCGCCTCATCGCCGTGGAGCATCTGCCTATCTCTGGAACGAAACCCTTGCACCCGAAACTCGACACAAAACACCAAAATGCTGGGGAGATTTCCTTGCAAGGCGAGTAAACAAAACAATGTAAAGGTAAAAGTATATCATGTTACCGGAATGGCAACATGAAGGTAATAGAGAGATAGAAAAGAGCCCAAGTGGATTCAAGTGCCAAACCTACATCTATAGTTGGATGTAAAGTAGAAACATACTCATTAATATAACCAACATTCCCAAAACAACCAACATAGGATCTAATGATGCTTCTGAGAAAATGGTTAGGACTAATAATCCTAGAAGGGCATAGTGTTTGACCCCCAAGACTCTCCCAACATCCATGAATGAGGAACCAATACAAAAAGATAGGAAGTTGGTAATTTGCATCTATATGCAACTTCTAGGTAAGAGTGTTGGTTGATACCTGGCATTGGAGTACTATAGTCTTGTCCATCCAATGAAGAACATGTTGAAATCCTAGTAACCACTCTCATATGTGGACGGAGATGCATAGATTTGTCTTTGACATTCTTGAGTTGTAGCTTCATATGAGCACTTGAGAGTTGTCCAATGAAGCCCCCTTACTCCTGGCCATGCTCTTGAGATAACTTAATTCTATTAATGTCCTTAGATGGCCAAAGTAGGCCATGCTCTTGAGAGCATCATTAGATCTTGTGACTCTTTTGGGATGCATGGTGATGACAACGATAACTGTGCTTCTACTTTGCATCTTACTACAGGTTAATGTTGGTTCTTGGATCCATTGGAGCTCTTCTCTACCTCACTTACCTTGACTGTTGTTGCTCTGTTCGTCATTACTTTTAGTAAATTAAGGTTTATCTATTTTAGGTCAAACCTTCAAGGCTATAATTTAATGCCATAAAATTGCTTCACTTAGTGTAGTTTACTCTAGTTTCTTTACTCTAGATTAACTTAGTTTTGTAGTACTTTTTTATTGCTATAGTGCATTGTAACAACTCTTTTCGAAGACTCCCATTGGCCTACTTGGGTCATTTGAGGACATTCGTAGAATTATCTTATGTTAGCTTGCCCTGAACTAGGAGTTTTAAGAGTTTCATCTTCAAAATGTTGAAAGTATAATCTATGGCCAAGGCTATAATCTATGGCCAAGGCTGAAATTATATGATGCAATCTTGTATAGGCCTACGAGCAATCATTGTACAAATGTATTTAATTTATTGTATTATTTTAGTATGTAAGCTCTATAGGCCACAATTAACCTTGTTATGGTTAAACCCACCTTATAACTTGTAGTTAACCTAAAGCCCTATTGTTATGTTAGCTTAGGTTAACTTAATGTATGTGGGGTTTTGGTATTGATATAATGCCCCCTACCACTCCATTCACTGTATTGGAGTATTGTGATTTTTATCTAGGGATAATATAGTCATTATTTTTGGAGCCTACGGGTGCCCATTATCTGTCTCTCTTTTGTTCTTTTTTACACTTCCCGTATAAGATTTGAGTGGATGGATTGTTTTTGTTCATTTCTAGAAATAGGTGTGAGTTACGACACAAATTTGTGGCATAAAGCTTAATAAATCTGTTTCCAATCATGTTAGTTATGTAGTTAGTCAGATTTGAAAAGTAACTAGATTTGTGGCTGGGGTGGGTACTATGTTGTTACAATGAGGAAGGGAAGCTAGAGCAAACACCCTCGTTGACTTATTCTGTAATCTGATGGCCAATAGCTTCAGGACTATATTTGAGGAACTCCACCTGAAATGCCTCAAAATCAGAAGGCTTGCTACTGCGTAATTTATGTATATTGCTCTTTTTATGTCCCTAAAAAGAAGAGGTGACATGACATGGGGTTTGGGGGCGAGTTCTTTTTTGGGGGGCAATATAAATGTTGGGTTGCCTCAGGATATCATACAAAGAATTTGAATAGGATTCCCAGGTTCTACTTCAATGATCCATGGGATGAACTATGACTTTAAGATTCCTTTTGGATGACAAATTTGGGTCTCCATTATTTTTTTGGCATTCAAATTACTTGGCCTTCTTTAGGGATTTCTCTTTCTTAGGCTTAGTATCATTTGGATTCTTGTTAGTTGCTCCCTATGGAGTTTTGTAAGCCATCTTGCACTCCCTTTGGATTAAAAATTAATCTTTTGGCTCAATTTTCTTCTTCCATTGATGTTGCTCTTTATTTGCCGTTAGTGGGTAGCCTTCTCTATTCACTTACACTAGACCTAACATAAATTTTGCTATTAGAATTTGTACTAGATACATGCAAGCACCTTATTAGAGTCATTGGAAGGTTACCAAGGGATTTTGTACATACTCAAAAGTGCTATCCATTTGGATTGCAATCTAGTGGATCATTAGCGGACTAAGCACAGAGATTTTGATGTATTATGTTCAAGTGCTTATATCGAAGAGCCAATTGTGCTTACGGAAGTGCTTTCTACAGATCAGCTTGTAGGCATCTTCACCAAAGTCATGCCGGATGTCACCTTCATTAAGTTGTGGGATCATCTTGGCATGGGAGAGTTGCCATCAAGGGAGATGTTTAATAAAATCTCTTCCCTATATTCCCTTAAGATTAAGTGTGGATGTTGAAATGTGTAATCATTCACTTTGGTCACAGATGACATTGTGATATTTTACTACAGTTTTGTAAAGGCCTATGGACTCATTTTCACTTACCCATCATTTTTGATGTATCACTTGAAATTCGTTCTATCATTGGTGAAGTATGCTGGTGTCTATGTGCATCACATCATATTTTCATGTTCTCTATCTATATTAATGCCCTCTCTCTCTCTTTCTCTCTCTCTCTCTCTCTCTCTCTCTCTCTCTCTCTCTCTCTCTCTCTCTCTATATGGGTAATGTAAGTATTATGTTTGATTTTCTCCTATAATGTTTGTGAAATTATTTAGTGCATATCATTCTAAAATTTTTCTGGGTCAATTTGATTTTTTTTTCCCGTGGAAGTGTGAGAATATTTTTGTGTTGCAAGTCTTTAATCTTCCGTGATCATGCTTTTAGTATATTTTATTTTCACTTCCATACATCTTGAGATGGGGTCATCTTATATTACTGCTTGTTAGATCATGCGAATTCTTAAATTCTTATAATATCCCATTTTTTCCTCAGTAGTGATACTTAAAATCTTGGTGAATTGAAGCTACTGATAATTATCTTTATAGTACATTGGTTTACTCATCTTTGACAACTCCAGCTTCCCAGGTCTTTGAAGAGTTCTTTTGGATGATGCATTTCATTACATTCATTTTAATCTGTGGCTTAGTTGAAGTTCTCTTCAATCTTTCTATCCATCATCATTCACTTTTAGATTTGGAATAAAGGTGGTGGTTTCTATTGAGCTCTGTAATGTCCCTTCTCTAATCAGTTAGCAGTTGTTGCTTGGGTTAGCCTACTCTTGGGTTCCCGTAGGCTAATGGTTGTGTGGGAGCCTTTTGGGGATGAGTTCAATGTTTGGACGTGTTGCTTGTTGCCGGTTGCCAGTTTCTGGAGTGGTTTGGGGTGTTTTGGGCCTCACTTACTATTTTTAGTAAGTCAGTTCATGGTGGGTCTTGAGATGGGTTTGATGCATTTTCCAATTGGGTATCCGTTTCGACCCTCGGTTGGTGGTTTCGAGTGGCATGGACCAAAATATTAAATATTTTGTCGTTGAGATAATTTAAACTAAAGATTTAACTATATATTTCCTAATGTATTTTGTGAATGGGCCAAAAAAGGGGACAAGGATTAAATTTAAAAAGTGTCTAATGTTATAATTTAAAATTGGGGCCCCATTTGAGAGACATAAGGGGATGAAATGAAATGAAATTAAAATTAAGTTTATTTGCCCAAGAGGGGCGTAGCTTTCTGGAGGAGATATAAAAAGTGAAATTTCTTCATTTCATGCTCATTCTTGTTTCCTCATTTTCATGAAACTGGAGACTTTGGCCTGTGCAAGGGTTTTAAGCTTTGTGAGGACGAAATCCCTCTCAAAGAACATCATCTTCGAGTGTGAGAGATCACTCCCAGTGATTCGGAGGCAACTTCATACAAGGGTTGCAATTGTGCTTCAGCGGAGAGTCGTTTGGAGATTATTGCAGATCTTTTGGCAACATTTTGGGTTTCCAGCCCTATCTTTTGCTCAAAGCTCTCAACGAAGACATCAAATCATTATGGGTATTTTGGCATTGGAGATGGCATGCCTGGGCGACCCTTTGTGGTGATTTCGAGCATTTTTGGAGATGTGCACATTTTTTTATGCTGGCTGTACCATTCCAAGGGGGCCCTATAGTTTGGGGTTGCTTTTTCAGCAGTGGTGCTAGGGTTTGAATATTTGGGTTTGGCTTCAGAGGGTATTTCAACATCTGGGTTGGGATTATTATCTGCATCTTCGATCTATATGACCATTCCATGTACCTCTGAATCCCTCTTGTTAATAATATATGATATTTCATTTCAGTTCAATCTTAGTTCATGTTCGTGTCATTTCATTTTCTTCATTCTCATTTCTTGCAAGAAAAAACACAAAAAAAGAAAATCCTCCTGAAAACACAAAAAAAAATCATAAATCAAAAAAGCAAAACGACAAACATGGGTGGGTTATTACAGTGGTATCAGAGCCAATTTTCCCGCCATCCTGTGGAGTAAACTAGGGTTTGTTGCACATGAGTGAAAGAGAAAGGCGGTATTACGAAAGGGGACAGAGGAAACGTTGGTAACCTCCAACAGCCCCAGAGGGCGAAACAGTTTCTAACGCCCTTGGAATACATTCCGAGGGGTCCAGTGGTAGTGAAGAGTTATTTGGAGAAATGGCGGATAAGGATAAAAGGCGTGCTGATCCGGAAGATTCCGGTGATGCCATTCGAAGGAAGTTCGAAGGTATGTTTGAGATGATGTCACAAATGTTGGGGAAGATTAACCAGTTCACTCCCCTAGTCATTCCTGCACAAAATGGTGAGGCGAGTTCCTCCCATCACTAGAACAATAATAGACATAGTAACACAATAGCAGCAGGATCGGTCCTTAGACCCATGCAACCTACCTTTACACCCGAGAGGAGGCAAGAACACAACAGGAAGAACATACCCCAGTAACTAACAATATGAACGAAGTGTGGGCTGAGTATTCAGCACTTCCTGCAGACCTACATGCTAATTTATCCTTGAATGAATTTATGAACCAGAAGAGAGCTGATTACACGGGTGGTAGTGGTAGAGTTGAGCAAAGGAGACCTCCTGTACAGAGAAATTTGCAGCAGGCCTTGGGTAAGGTTACCTTACCTCATTTTGATGGCAGTGACAAGAGCACAGCTAGAGCTTGGGTGCAGAAGCTCGATAATTATTTGGCTCTTAGGCCAATGTCCGAGGATGAGGCAATTAAATTCGCTACTTTACATCTGGATGAAGTTGCTCACGAGTGGTGGTACCATGGTCTTATGTAATAAGCTGCCCTGATTTAGTTTGGATTTTTGGCAAAGTCTGATTTGGTTTTTTTTTTCCTTTTTCTGATGTTGTGTGATTTTGGTTTGCTGCAGTTTTGTATTTTGAAATGCCAGATATGGGAAATGCAGGAATGACAGCAAAGCATAAACCTACTCTACTTTCTTGAATCTCACAAACTCGAAATATGGACAATGGATAGCATATATTTAAACCCACTATATAGAGTAAGAGAAATACAAAGTACCATGGGTACTTGTAATTCTGAGTAAGACTGATTTCTCAGCTACAGCAAATTTGGACATAAGTTAATTGTTTGTAGATCCTCTGAACTTCACTTCTCCACGCCACCAATCAATGTTGAGTGTTGTATTAATGATGTCACCCCTATCTGAGGTGTTTGTAGGCCTAGCAAGGGGGCGATTCACCCCAGAAACTACACGCCAGCTCTTTGCAGAGGTAAGGTTAGCAACTGTACGGCCAACAACAATTAATAACTTGTACGACACCCCTGGAATTGCTTGCAAAATACCTTCAACTGTACTGTAGGGCAAATTTAATAAAGTTCTTCAATGATAAGCAAATCCCTCACTATAGTTGATGACCAATGCTCAGAATATGACAGCAATGGTACGACTGGAAGAGAAATAGAAGAAATATCAACAACCACAATATTCCTTAAATGATTTGACAATAATTCTCCAATCAGCAATTCAAAACCCTTGAAATATCAATTCTTAAAGCCCAATTGTGAATGCTGGATGCACACACCTCGAATCCACTAGGATTGATCTCTCACAATCGACATGGATGTCCTTGTTGTAGATGATCATCTCCAGCAAGCTTGAAAACCCTTGCAATTCCTTGCAAAATGTCTTCTCCAAAGCCAAAGCTCTCCAAATTCCCAAAACATGAATGCAAAAATGATTCTAAATTTGCACTTTAATACCTTTTCCCAATGGGTCGATTCGCTTGGCCAAAATAAACATTTAATAACATTAAATACTCCACTTTATAATTGTCCATTTGGGCGTCCCACTTAATATAATAAAATATGTCACTTTAAATATTTTAAAAGTGACAATTACCCATTATAATATAAAGTCATAAACTTTATGAATATAATTAATATTTGACTTCATTTAAATAAACTGCGGGTATTATAATATTTGCAACCGTTCGCCCAAACAAACATTTGATAGCGGATTTGGATACCCATTTGGCCAAAGTATTCGCCCGTAAAACTCGCTCTAGCAAAAACATTGACTTACTAAAAATAGTAAGTCCTAGAACCACTTCCCAAAATAGCCTCCAGAACTGGCCACTGAAAGATGAATTGGATACCCAATTCGGCAAAGAAGAATACTGGATTGTCTGCCCAACCATAACCTCAATAAACCTACTTACTATAAATAGTAAGTACTGCTAAAAATAGCCAATAACTGCTCTGAGTTCCAAATGCTCTGAATTGGTCACCAAGGACTAGAAACTTAACTCAAAGCAAAAAATCTGATCCCACACACACACACTTACTAAAAATAGTAAGCGTCCAAATATAGCAAGTGACAGCCCAAAACACAAAGATCAAAACAGCTCATCTCGCCGAACAGAAAACCCAGAAACTGTCTGGTCAAACCTAACTTACTAAAAATAGCAATGACAACCAAACTGCATCGAAAGGCCATCGGAAAAGGGCAACTGAAAGCACGCAACATCACCAATGGCCCCTACACACTGGAATTAGCCTACGGGACCTCGTGAATAGGCTAACCACTGCAGAAAAGCTATCTGGATAGAAAGGGGAAATTACATCTTATTACCTTGGGACATGGGTTAATCACTACATATGACGAGTTTACCAACAAACTCATTGAGATATTTGATAGGAAGGATCCGAAGCTGCACTTTAGAGAGCTGGCCTAGTTGAAGCAAACTGGATCTGTGGAGTCATACATTGCAGAATTTCAGAGATTGTCAGTTATGGTTCCTAGCATCACTGATAGGAGACTAGTGGTCCTATTTAATGAGGGACTGATGGAGCCACTTCGAGGTTGGGTCAAAGCATTTGATCCCCCTTCGTTAGAGGATTCTATGAAGAAGGCACGTAACATGGAGTTTGTTGTTCCAAAGCATAAAACATCCTTTCAGTCATTTCCGGGTAGAAAAGATAAGGATAAGAGACATTTCCAGAAGGGTTCCACGCAGCAGAGGAATGTTCCAAATAGATTGGATAATGACCAGCTAAATGAGCTTAGGAGAAAGAAGTTATGTTTCCACTGCAGGGAACCATGGGACCCATCTCACAAGTGCTCAGTTAAGGCTAAGGTTAAGCAGATTGAATACTTTTCAGCTGATGAAACAAGATCAGAAAATTCAGACCAGCAAGCTGATTCGGAAAGTAGTGATGAAGAAAGTTCAGAAGAAAAGGTTGAACAGGAGCCCAAACCTGAAGGTACAATAGCCCAACTTTCTAGTTTTCAGAAGGTTGGATCCTTCAAGGTACGTGGTGTCATTAATGGACAGCGAGTCTCATTGACACAGGTGCTACACATAACTTCATTGATGAGGGTCTGGTTGCCAAAAGAGGAATCAAATCAGAGGAGTTTGAAGGATTCAAGGTGATGGTAGCTGATGGCTTTACACTCACCTGCACACGAAAGATTCCCAACTTGCGTATTCAGTTAGGGAATTATGAGTTGAATGATGATTTTTATGTGGTAAGTGTTGGAGATACTGATGTAGTTCTTGGTATGCATTGGATGCGTACCCTTGGAGAGTTCTATATGAACTTACAGACTATGGAAATGAGATTTGATTCAGCTAGGGAGCCGATAGTTCTGCGAGGTATGTCAAATGGAATGGCAAGAGGTTTTTCTATCAAACTTATGGATCAGCAGGATCTTCAGGTGAAGCATAAGGATTATGATAGTTTTCAGCTGATAGATAACCCATTGTTTGAGTTGGATGATGAGGCTCATTTGGATGACTCTAGCAAGATATTTGATCTAGAGGTGGATTTGATGACAAACCTTGTGTGTACACCACAAGGAGAGGAGAGTTGTTTTGATATTGAGATGGGTAGGCCTCCATGTGTGGGAGCCACCCTTGAGATGAGTTTCTACACCCAGGATCATATGCATGGGTTGTTAGGCATTAAAGATGATGGAAGATGCATACCTTGGGAGATTGTTGATCAAAAGAGTGAAAAGAATGCTGCTGTCACCCATTGGGACAGCCATCTTATGAATCCATTTGTGTACATAAAAGTGGATTGGAGGGAGATTTTGAATAAAAATTGGAATCCTACTGAGCTGGTGACTCTTGGGAAGTCAATTTCAGTTAAGGAAATGATCAGTTTTTGCATTCTGGTTGATATGTTTCAAATTTGCAGCAGTGGTGCCTCTTGGGTGATGCTGATTTGCCAAAAATCAGACCATGAGATGTTAATTTCAGACTTAGACAGCTGCATATCTGTGACTCTTGAGTCCATTCAGGCCCTTGCCAGAATTGTCTACGGACCTCAGATTGAGAGGATGCCTGGGTTGGGTTTTCAGTTTCATTTCTGGTTGGGTGTTCATACACCTAACTATGGTGATGTTACCCTAGTTACTGGCACTCATGGTAGGGACAACAAGATTCTTGGCAGCGATAGTCTTTATGATGATGTGCAGGATTTGGTGCCAGGGGTTAGAGATTTTGGTGAGCAGCATATTGAGGAGATTTTTGAGTCTTTGCAGGATATGGATGCTCTTCTTACAGAGGACTTTTAGGAGGATACCTTGGCCAGTACTCAGCAGTTCAGTTTCCGATTGTTGTTATGGGTTGGTAGAGGTGATCTGGTTTTTGGAGAGGACTTCCTAGTTTTTTCCACCCACATATCTCCTGTGTATATAGGAATATTTCTTAGGGTCAGCTGCTGCCCCAACATTTTGGTGTTGAGTATTGTGACATCAGGCTATGAGCAGTTAGACTTTGATCCATTGCAGGGTGCTTGGCAGCAGTTGGTGGGAGACCTTTCGGGTGTTGAGCAGTTACTTTATTTCTCTACTTGGGCGATTGATGGTTATTGCAGTCTCCCCATGATGCTGGCACTTATATTCTCAGATGATGCCTTGATGATTACAGTTAGATGGTGTGCTTGGGATGGCCCAGTTGACACTAGTGTAATGAATCCAACAAATTACCATTGATAACTATTGTATAAATAATACAAATGGTGCTTAGATTAGCCCGTTGGTTATGGAGCTAACAAGGCGTGAATAGGAGTGGTTACAACGATAGCAACAATATGCTAAATAATGTAATAACCTAATATGCATATACGCTAACATCCCCCCTTTATTACATTATTTTGCAATACATAGAGAGCTGCGAAACAATTCAAATTTGACACGTGCAAGTGCCTTAGTGAAAATATCTGCAACTTGAGCATCGGTGGGAATGTACTCGAAGCTGAATTCGGTGCCTTGGAACTTCGTCTCGAATGAAGTGACATTGTGTGTCAATGTGCTTGGTTTTCTCATGATGCACTGGATTCTTAACAAGGTTCAAAACACCCTGGTTGTCGCAGAACAAGTGTATTGGAGATTTTGATGGATGACCCATACTTGTCAAAATGTGACGCAACCATATCACTTCGCACACAGCTTCACGTGCGGTGCGATACTCTGCCTCTGTAGATGAGATAGCAACCACTTGTTGCTTCTTACTGTGCCAAGAGACAGGACCGGATCCAAGATGAAATATATATCCTAAAGTTGACTTACGATCATCATATGACCCGACATAGTTAGAGTCCGTGTATCCTTGCAAGAAGAATTTGTCATTCTTCTTGTATTCTAGGCCATATTCCATTGTGCCACGGACATAGTGAAGAACACGTTTTGTTGCTTTCCAGTGAGTAGTCTTAGGTTCCTGCATGAACCTCGAAAGATAGTTGACAGCAAATACGATATCTGGCCTAGTATTAGTCAGATATATGAGACTCCCAATCAGCTGTCGATAGAGAGTACCATCTACCTGAGGTGAATCATCATATCGCGATAACTAAAGTCCTGATTCCATTGGAGTTGCCATCGGCTTGCAATCAGTCATGCGATATTTTTCTAACAGTGTCTTGGCATATTTTTTCTGAGTCACTTTGATGTAGTGCTCCTTCTGGCTCACTTCCAGACCAAGACAATAATGGAGAAGTCCGAGATCTGTCATCTCAAAATATTTACACAAGTCTCTTTTGACAGCAGAGATCATAGTTTTTGAACTCCCTGTAATGAGCAGATCATCAACATAGAGTACAAGCAACACTATCTCAGAACCTTGTTTCTTGAAATAGAGGTTTGCATCTGATGGACATCTCTTAAATCCATGCTGCAGGAGGTGATTATCCATTTTTATATACCAAGCTCGAGGAGCTTGTTTTAAACCATACAAGGATTTGACCAACTTGCACACTTTCTGCTCTTGGCCTTCCACTTCAAATCCTTCAGGTTGTGTCATGTAGACTTCCTCTTGGAGATCACCATTCAGAAAAGCACTCTTGACATCCATCTGGTGAACTTTCCACCCATACTGTGCTGCCATAGCACAAAGAACTCGAATGGTGGTCATCCGAGCAGTAGGTGCAAAAGTTTCCTCATAGTCAATGCCTTCCTTTTGCGCATAGCCCTTTGCAACAAGGCGGGCCTTATGCTTATCAATTGTCCCATCTGCCTTGTACTTGACTTTGTACACCCATTTGCAGCCAATGGGCTTCTTTCCATGTGGCAGATCGACAAGCTCCCAAGTTTTGTTCTTTTTCAGAGACTTATACTCAGCATCCATAGCAGCCTTCCATTGTGGCTCACTAAGGGCATCTTGTACAGAAGCAGGTTCATGTTCATTCATTGAAGACATAAACACCCTGTCATCATCTATATCCATATCCTCTATTTCTCTCTCTGGATCTACAGAAAGTTCCTCAAAATATTGACAAAGATCATCAACCTCAGTAGTCTCTGCTGTTGCTCTTTCCTGTCGAGCCATACTACGAGTACGAGGTCTATCCAAAGTCAAATCTGGTGGTGTGGATAACTTTGAGTCTCTGATAGTACTTGTATACCATTTTGGATTCTTCTTTTGTGGTGTAGAAGAAGAAGAAGTAGAAGGACCTCCAGTCTGAGGTGACGAAGGGGACTTCTCATCTTTAGATTCCACAAGATCTAGGTATACATCAGATGTGCTTTGTGATGTGAAAGCCTCATCAAAAACATCTCTACTGACATGAATCTTCTTGGTCAAAGGATCAATCAAACGATAACCCTTAGAGTGCTCATCATAGCCAAGAAGAATACACTTCAATGTCTTCTCATCTAGCTTCTTCCTTTTCTCTTTCGGTATGTGCATAAAAGCTTTACATCCAAAAATGCGAAGATGAGAGATGGAGGGTTTTCGACCACTCCATGCTTCCTGTGGAGTCATTCCTTTTAGGGCCTTTGTGGGTGCCCTATTCAACAGATATACTGCAGTGGTGACAACTTCTGCCCAAAATTGTTGCCCAAGACTAGCTCCTGTGAGCATACAACGAACCATTTCCATGATAGAACGGTTCCTCCTCTCAACAACTCCATTTTGCTGAGGAGTGTAAGCAGTAGTTAACTGTCTCGTGATTCCATGTGCAGTCAAAAATGCAGAAAACTCTTTAGAGGTAAACTCCCCCCCTCGATCTGAGCGGAGGGTCTTTATAGAAGTCCCTGACTCCTCAACAGATTTCTTGAATTGCTGGAAGAAACTAAAGGCTTCAGATTTCAGATTAAGAAAGAACACCCACATCTTTCGTGAGTAGTCATCCACAAACAACTAAAAATACCTCTTCCCCCCACAACTGATTGGTGTGAAAGGACCACATAGATCGGTGTGAATCAACTCCAGAGGTTTCTTTGCTCTTGTAGAGCTCTTCTCAAAAGGTACTCTATGTTGCTTTCCTGCCAAGCAATCAGAGCACACTGGCAATGTGGAAGAAAGGGAAGGAAGACCCTTTACCATCTCATACTTACTTAGCTCAAGTAAGTAGCCAGAACTAAGATGCCCATATCTCTTGTGCCATAGGGAAGTTGCCTCCTTTGTAGAGACTATCATGGCAACATGGGGAGTAGAGATAGCATCTAAGGCAAATAAGCCATGCTTATATGAAGTTGTTGCAATGTTCTTACCCCTCCTAGTAATAGAACAACACTTCTTGCCATCCTCAACATGAAAGTTCACAACCATATCTTTATCCATAATTTGTGTGACTGACAACAAATTGTTCGCCAATCTTGGAACATAGAGGAATTTTTCAATCTGACACTTGCCATCAGGAAGAGTGACTGAAATTGTACCCTCTCCCTAAACCTTGTAGGTTTTGTCATCAGCAATAGTGACAGGTTTGCCCTCCTTGGCCTCAAATGATTCAAACCATGATTTGTCGCCAATCATGTGCTTACTAGCGCCAGAATCGACATACCATACAAGATCCTTCTGCTTGGAGGTTGTGGTAGTCATGAGCACCTTGTGTGCCCACTCAAAATCCGAGTCAGATTCTTCAACAACAACATTCACCTTGGGTTGCTTGTTCTTGTTTTGTGGTTTGTTCTGGCCTTTTTGTTTAGATTGCTTATTCTTGTGCCAACACCTGTTTGTGTCATGGTTGTCTTTGTCACAAATTTTGCAATATCTCTTCGTTTGTTGAGGTTGTTTCCCTTTTGAATCTTTGTGAGAATTTCCTCCCTTCTAAAAATTACCCTTCTTCTTAGAACCCTTCCTGTTGGAATAGAGGGTTGTATTAGAAGAATCATCTTTCTGAAGTTGGCGTGCCTCCTCTTCTTGAAGCAGATTGACCAACTCAACAAAGGTAACTTTTCTCTGTGACACCTGAAGTGAGGTGATCAACACCCTGTAAGAATCAGGTAAAGCTCTCAATACTACTGAAGTAAGGAGCTTATCATCTACAGGTTCTCCCAAAGAATTCAATTTTGCTTTCAACTCAGACACTCTGCATAGAAAGAGTTCAACTGTCTCACCCTGCTTCATACTCAAACTGTGAAGTTGAGATTGAAGGTAAAGAATGGTGGAATCATTCTTTCCCTCATAAATGGTTTGAAGGGCATCCCATGCCTCTTTACCATGTTCTTTGTCAGCAATGTGAGGTTGAACTTCATCTGAAACAACAAGCAAGATGAGCACTCTTGCTCTACTATCTTTCTTATCAAATGCTATCTGATCTGCAGTTGGAGCTGTAGCTGCTGTTGATCCAGCTGCTGGTGAAGGTCTTGTTGTTGTGCCAAAAACAACATCCCATAAGTCTTCCATGACAAGGATAGCCTTCATCTTGTTTTTCCATGGTGTGTAATTAGGACCTTTCAATAACTGATGAGAATCAGTCATTAACTTTGCAGCCATAGTGAGGGTTCCTTATATCACCAAATGGTCCCCCTTTCTATATACCTTTGTGCCAGGCCTTTATACCGAACAAAATACCCGCCCTTACGTGAGGGAGACTATAGGTATTTTTAGAGATCAAAACGATAAGTGGAACATAGGTGGTACTGAAAGGGAATCATCTCGTTGATGGCACCTACCATAGAAAGTCGTCAATCCTCATGCATGGGGCGTAACTTCCCCTAAACACTTCGGATTTTAGAACATTCGTCAGGATTTACGCCTAAACACAAGAACGATTAGGGTAGTGGAATGGAGTAAAAAAATAGCAAAATGGTAAACTTATATCTCCCCGACGATTGATAGAGAACAAGCTCAGACATCATTTTGGCAGCTATATTAGGCGACGGATACAGTAGTCCAATCACGACAACATTACCTGTAAGTGCGGGCCAGAGGTATCACAAATACCGAACGCTGCAGTGCAATAAATTGCACGGATGGGTTTCAATTTTTGGAACTTAGGAGTGCTTTGCTTTTACTTAATGAAGTAGTGCAAAAAAAGAAATGCATCATACATCATAAAGCATCCAAAAAATGAACCTAAGGTGTCGGTTTCCACCGAAAATGCACCTTTTACAATTTGCCAATTTTGAAGAAATGCTGAAAAATTCTTTCACTCTCCCCCCTAGATTTTGCAGTTTTGAAAAATTGTGCTCTTTGGAAAAAAATGCCCCCCTTTCACTTTTGCAAAAAAAAATTGGCCCCCCTTGTTAAGTTTGAAATTTTCCTCTTAATGTTTTTAAAAACTTTTTCTAAAGTTTAATTAAAAAAAAATTTTCCCAAAAAAAAATTATTTCAAATATTTATTTTTATTTAAAATAACTTTTTTTTAAAGAAAAAATAAAAAAGATTTTAACCCAGGTGTTGTAGGTGAGTTGGAGAGGATAGGGCAATCCTCCAAGGGAGGTCCCAGGTTCAAATCTCCACCCTACCAAAAAGCTGAATTGGGTATCCAAAATCCAATTGATAATGTTGGTGCGAGCAGGGTCGGGTGTGACTCCCGGGTGACTTTGACGGTGTAGAACCCCCTGTTCATGGTCTCTTAGACCAAGACGGCTCCGCAAGGGGTTTTTCGCTTAAAAAAAAAATTAAAAAGATTTTAATTAAACTAAAGAAAAATTAAAAAAAGAACATTTAGAAAAAATTAAACAAAACTTAAAAATTAAAAAATTACCTTAATCAAGGCGCGGGGGGAGGTCGGAGGGAGTCGATCCCTCGACCTCGAGCTCCTAGTTCTCGGCCGAAAACCAGCCGAGCTGGCTGGTCGGCTGAGTATAAAGGGGCACCACCCTTTATTTGAAGCGTCCTCGACGGTCGCTTCCTTCAAAGCGGCATCGCTCTGGTGGCACCGCTCGGGTGGCTGCGGGGCGCGGTTCGAGGTGGGGCAGCAACGTCTACTACTGCTGCTTCATGCACGGGGGTGACGTCTGGTGCTGCTGGACCCTTTCCTCATCAAGCAAAAAACACCTCAAACCCCCTCAACCGGCATATAAAAAAATCACCTGCTGCTTCTTGCAAATACGAGCTGCCTCTGCTGGTCCGTGACGAAAAACAATGACGCCCTATGAGGATGCAGACGATCTTGCCTGAAGAATCTGAGGGGTTAGGAGGAAATCTAATCCGGCAGATATCACCAAAAATACCTGCTGAATTGTGCAGAGAAATCTGATTGCAAATTCGTGGTCAGGAGAGTTAACGAAAAAATCGTTCGCTTGCACAATTTTGACGCCTAGTGCAGGATGAAGTGTCGCAAGTTTTTTTGTTCTTTTTATCCCACATACGTGGAGTTGGCAGCACCGTGAGGGTTTATTAACACAAACCCTCATCTTAGAGGTGTCTCCTCTCGGGGAGACACTACCTCGCCCACACGTGGCCGCCTTGGCTGCCACGCTGAAGGGGGGGGGCACGCGCCTCCTTTGTGCGACCTAGTCCGTTGCTAGCCCTCCAATCTTCGTCCGTCGCCCGCCAGTCTTCGTCCTTTCGGGGTGATCCGTTGCCCCAAATTTTGTCAGTCGTCTGTCGAGTCTATCAGGTCGCCGAGTCGCGTCGGTCGAGGTTGGTCTGAGTCTAGGTCTCAGGAAACGTGCCCGAGATGTAGGTCCAGCCCTACCTAGGGTAACGTGCCCATTTTGTACCTCAAGTCTAGTCTCGAAGAAAAACGAAAAATGCCTCCTCAAAAATTGAGCCTCCTCCACAGCTCTGATACCATGTAATGAATCCAACAAATTACCATTGATAACCATTGTTTAAATAATACAAGGTGCGGCTTAGATTAGCCCGTTGGTTACGAAGCTAACAAGCGCAAATAGGAGTGGTTACAACGATAGCAACAATATGCTAAATAATGAAATAACCTAATATGCATAAACGCTAACAACTAGGAGGTTTAGTGTCAAATGTGAGGATATTTGTTCTTGACCACGAAGGTACTTCCAGGGTTGGTATGACTGTTGTTTCTAATGATCGCCTATTGACGGAGTTGTTTCCACATCACTTTGGGGACTTCATGATGAGGGATGTGGAGAACTACATTCTCCTGTTGAGTAGATTGCTTTTCCTTTTGCCCATGGTGGTAACGGGCAGTGGGATTTCTGATGATGTTTTTTCTGAGATGAATTGGCAGGAGATATCTCATTTCATCCTTATCAGGTCTTTCAGTTCCAGAATTGAGGGAGATTTCATCATGATGTTGCAGATGAGACTTGTGCAGTTTCAGTATGCTGGTAGCTCTGTTGTAATCAGAGTGCTGCAACGTCAGCATGGTGGGTTTTTTTTTAAGCTGTTATGGGACCCTGAAATCATATGTGGCTGCATCCAGGATCATATCTGGAGTGGTTTGGGGTGTTTGGGGCCTCACTTACTATTTTTAGTAAGTCAGTTCATGGTGGGTCCTGCGAAATGGAGAGATGGGTTTGACGTGTTTTCCAATTGGGTATCTGTTTCCACCCTCGATTGGTGGTTTCGAGCGACATGGACCAAAATATTAAATATTTTGTCGTTGAAATAACTTAAAGTTAAATTAAAGATTTAACTTTATATTTCCAAATGTATTTTGTGAATGGGCCGAAAAAGGGGACAAGGATTAATTTTAGAAAGTGTCTAATGTTATAACTTAAAATTGGGGCCCTATTTGAGAGACATAAGGGGATGAAATGAAATTAAACTAAAATTAAGTTTATTTGCCCAAGAGGGGCGTAGCTTTCTGGAGGAGATATAAAAAGTGAAATTTCTTTATTTCATGCTCATTCTTGTTTCCTCATTTTCATGAAACTAGATACTTTGGCCTGTGCAAAGGTTTCAAGCTTTGTGAGGACGAAATCCCTCTCAGAGAACATCATCTTCGAGTGTGAGAGATCACTCCTGGTGATTCGGAGGCGACTTCATACAAGGGTTGCAATTGTGCTTCAGCAGAGAGTCGTTTGGAGATTATTGCAGATCTTTTGGCAGCATTTTGGGTTTCCAGCCCCACCTTTTTGCTCAAAGCTGTCAACGAAGACATCAAATCATTATGGGTATTTTGGCATTGGAGATGGCATGCTTGGGCGATCCTTTGTGGTGATTTCGAGCATTTTTGGAGATGTGCACATTTTTCTATGTTGGCCGTACCATTCCAAGGGGGCCGTACAGTTTGGGGTTGCATTTTCAGCAATGGTGCTAGGGTTTGAATTTTCTGGGTTTGGCTTTGGAGGGGATTTCAGCATCTGGGTTGGCATTATTATCTGCATCTTCGGTCTATATGACCATTCCATGTACCTATGAATCCCTCTTGTTAATAATATATGATATTTCATTTCAGTTCAATCTTAGTTTATGTTCGTTTCATTTCATTTTCTGCATTCTCATTTCTTGCAAGCAAAAACACAAAAAAGCAAAACATCCCGAACACAAAAAAAAATCATAAAGCAGAAAAGCAAAACAGCAAACAGGGGTGGGTTATTACAAGCTCAAAACTTCTTTTCTAGGAACCAGTTTTGGTAACTCACAAGTCTTGATTATTCTGAATAAGTTTCCCTATTCCTTCCTGCATTTTAATGCAATCTTTTGTTATGTTGTATTTTGTTGTTAATGTCCTTTTGTCAAGCCTCTTTCCAAACAGCAAAATATAATGCTTAGGAAGGTTTGAATGTCATTTATATTGGAAGCAGCATTTCTGCGCTAACTCATATTATTGTCGTTGCTGCAAATGCATTGGTTTCAAATTTGTCTCTCTCTTCTCTGACAAATATCCAACTAGACAAAGCTGTTTGACAAAAGACAAGGAACACCTCTAAATATCTCCCTTTGATTTTGCACGTATGGATATTATGGGAGATCTAGGTTTGAAATCTAAGTTTGAAGGCAGTACACAATCCATAGTCAAATTGCACAATTATGAAAGTAGTTTTGGAAGCATGAGCATGAAACATGAAGTAAAGAAGAGGATATAAGAACCACAAATAATTATTGTTGTAATTTCTATCATGGCTTTATAACAACTATATTTGTTTCTTGCAGCCTGAAATAGAGATGGTAGCTGAAGGCCTTAAGCGGCATCTACAACTAGAGGAAAGGAAGCAGTTACTGAACATGTTCACTGAAGTTTGTCGGGCTTCAAATCAGAGGGTTGCACTTGAAGCTCTTGGTCTGGTTTCAACATGGAAAGGAACTGACAAATATTTTTCAACATGATTGCATATAGTTGATCAAGTGTCATGCTTGACCCCTGAAAGATATTTCATGGGTTTTAAAAGTTAATGATGCCAATTCTTGTCTTCATTTTTGGAAGATATGTATATCAGTGGAATATTATCCATCATACAGAGGATTATTCTTTGAAGATGACTGTTTGTATTTTAATTTGCATATTCTTTTTGCAGATATTATAATTGTCTAATTATTGGTTTTTACTTTTATGATGTGATTTATAGAACTTATGCTATAATTACATTTCTGTATGAATAGGATAGTTGCAATGACACAGAACAGTGATCAACAACGAGAAAACAGAGAATCTTTAAAATTTAGCGAGTATGGGAGATGCTTGATGTCCAAATTTCTATCTGGAGATTACAAGAACGTAATTTATAACAAGTGTGAACTATTTGAACCATACTCTCACCAAAGAAAAACGTGCACATCAGAGAGCATGAAGAAGGGGTACTATCTGCTAAAAGGTTGGATGCAATTTATGTTTTGACTTGTCAGTTGCATCATGTTCTCCATTTATAACTCTATAGAGCTTTGCATTTCTCATACGAGTGTCATAATTTGCCATCTGCTTTGGAATAATAACGAAACTGTATATTTTAAAAACTAGAACAAATAACTATTGTTAACGATGGGATTTTATCAAAGCACCCTTTCATGACAGTTTCGTTGCCTAAAAATCTAACAGACTAAACTCTGGTACTCTTGCTTTCATAAGAATAAAAAAAACATACCAATGTCTGCAAATGACAAAATAGGATAATGAAACTTGAACGTACACCCACTTACAACAAGGAGGAGGATATAGTAAATAAAATCTTTTACTTATACAGAAAAACTGAACAGTAAAGAAACAACAGCAGCAGCAAATTCTAACTAAGGGGTTGAACCCAAAATGTGTAAAGCCAAAATACAAGGTATAAATGATGAAAGCCATATAGAGCCATCTATTACAAGTACATGAAGGGAGCCTTGTCACCGAAGAAGATAAGTTTAATGGAGAAAACGGGTGGTCTTCCTCCCTACTAGAATGCATAGTCATGAATCTCATTGAAATGGCCAATATAATATTTGATTATGTCCCCTTGGAGTGCCCCTTGGGACCTGATAGGGTGTCCCGCCAGAATGGGCCGAAACCTGAATCCGTGCACATCAATGTGCCTTAAATGCCCACCTACCCTGCTCCTCGATGTTAACCTGAAATCCTGTCAAGTCTGGACCAAACCCGGAAATCGCCTGCTCTTAGCTCAAGTCTGGGATTCGCCACAGGATGGGAGCGATGACGGGAATCGCCCGGGTGGAGGGGCGAACTTGGGAGGACCTCTACACCTTAGATTTTTCTTGCTAATTCCAAAACCGGGGTTCGCTGTAAAATGACGCCGAGAATCGCTTGATTAGGGAGCGAACTTGGGAGTCACATAAGAGGAGTGATCCCGAGAGTCGCTACTAAGTGGGGCGAACCTGGGAGCTGCCATGATGCCTTAGAAATTTTTTTATACTGCTGAACCTGCTAGCGATCCCTGGAAATCAGGGCGAAACTGGGGGTCGCTGGATAATTGGGAGCGAACTTGAGCATCGGGCGAACTTGAGCATCGGGCGAACTTGAGCTTCCGAGCGAACTTGAGCTTCCGGGCGAACTTGAGCTTCCAGCGAACTTGAGCTTCCGAGCGAACTTGAGCTTCCGGGCGAACTTGAGCATTCTGTGCCTTAGCCAAATTTTCTGGCCTGAAGTTGGGAGTTCGTTGGATTTCGGGAGCGAACTTGAGCATTCTGGATTTCGGGAGTGAACCTGAGCATTCTGGAGAAAACTTGAGCTTGTAGGCGAACTTGAGCATCGGGCGAACTTGAGCATTTTGTGCCTTAGCCAAATTTTTTGGCCCGAAGTTGGGAGTTCGCTGGATTTCAGGAGCGAACTTGAGCATTCTGGATTTCGGGAGCGAACCTGAGCATTCTGGAGCGAACTTGAGCATTGGGCTTTGCCTTAGCCAATTTTTTGGCCCGAAATTGAGATTTTTGGTTCTGCTTCTCGGGGCCATAAATTTTGATCCGCTGCCCCGATCGCCTATTATAATATATAGCCGGAAAGCTTGCAAAAAGATCTGCAATGACGAAATATTCAAAGCTTATTTCATCCACTTTATCATCCCCGTTTAGGGCCTGCGAAAATGCCAGCACTTTTGCACGCCCTTTGCCGCTTAAAGCTTCATACTTGGGCAAAATTTTGTCAAAAAATTTAATGTGGCAAAAATGCCAACATTCTTGGTGGCTCGCGAGGCATTTAGCTTGTCTGAATGCAGATCAATCGTAGGCCTTTATCCATTGGGCAACAGAGTCATCCTCGCTGTCCTCCTTCGATCGCCTATTGCTGACTAGGGGCTCTTCTTCCAACTTATCCCCTTCTGCCTCTTGGCGCTCATGGTCCTCTTTGGCGCACAAAATTGCACGAACTAAACTACAAAAAAAAGCAACTAAAACTCTACTTACTAGCTGGCCTATTTGCATTATTTACACAAAATTTTGCGACATAATTGGCATGCTGCCACCACAAACCTAGCTTCGGGTGCCTATCCGATGAACCTGTAGTGTCTGGACCAGATCTGATTGTACTTGAGCTGATATTTGAAGTCCGGCTGGCCTCCTCCCGAAGTTATCCAGGTT
Organism: Wollemia nobilis; assembly: GCA_028583015.1. NCBI lineage: Eukaryota > Viridiplantae > Streptophyta > Pinopsida > Araucariales > Araucariaceae > Wollemia > Wollemia nobilis. The sequence continues at coordinate 1,958,387 of JAQPPZ010001919.1, forward strand.
GCAAACAGGGTGCAATGTGGTAGGTTATCATTCATGCCAGCACCCATACAGTTGATGAATAATGTGGGTTTGCCACATGAGAGCCTTCTTCGAGCACCGGTTGCGGTGATGGTTGGAGCCAATACCACCACTTTAGAGAGTCCACTGGCTGTGGGCTCTCGAGTACGGGTTCCTCCAACTCCTTGATGCGATAGCAGGACTTTTTCGACGATAGGCCTTTTGCCAGGATCTTAGGATCAGCCTCCTAATGAGGTGTGCATATTGGGTTTTGGTTGGATACTTGCGTGATATGCCTTGGGACACAAAAAGGGTGCAAAAATGTGCCCTCTTTGCTCTCAGAATCTGCCACTTGAGCTTGTTCCCCTTCTTGGCCCATTTCCTGATGGAAATTGCAAGCAACCATATTATTCATCGCTTGGGTCGTGCTTGCATATTCCTGTCGTTGGCCTTGGACGAGATTCGCCTCTTGAGCTCCACACAGCTATATTCCAAGCCTCTGCACAGTTTGAGGGATCTGACATGGTGAATACTATGCGGGATAGATAGGAGCAACAACTACCGAAGAAAGTGATGGAGTTTCTCCCCACGGTATTTTTCCTGATAGGAGTAGAAATCGCTTCGTTTGCACTGCTTCCTGAAAGACTTGAGGGAATCTCTGTTCCCCCAATTGCAGTAGGAGGCTTATGTTCGGGTGGAAAGCCCGAACATAGAAGAGGTGGGCTTGGGCGGGTGTCGGTTGGCTCTCCTCTGGAATTCTCTTCCAACTTCTCCAGAATCAGATATTGAAGTCCGTGATGCTCTCTAGAGGTGCTCTCGTGATGGTGGAAAGATGCATCAAGAGCTAGAAGGGATCCTGAGAGCCGTCAAATGTGTTGATGAGCGCTCCCGCTAGGTTCGCCCATGAGCAGATGCTCTTACGCCCGAGTATTTTGTACCACTGCAGCGCCCTTCCTTCCAGAGACAGGACCAGAAGTCTGATCATGACATCTCCGTGGGTTATGTCATGGAGGGTCGCTAGAGCAACATCTTCAAGGTGCTCTCGAGACATTCCCTCAATGCCATTGTATTTTGTCAGGGTTTTCAGGGCACTTTTGGGATTCTCGTGACAACTTTGGAGATTTAGAGGGCCAGGATCATCCCAGCTGGGATAACATACCTTTGCCATTATAGCAGTGGTCTGCAGATAACACGGTCCTTGCTACTAAGTTGGAGTCGCCAGGTGAACATTCTTTTCTCCGCTTATGAGGTCAAGGCTGCTCACCGAACCTTGATTCCTCCGGGGTGTCTTCTTTCAAATTTAAAGGCGCCTACGATCAAGAAATCTAGATCTTCAGCTCAGTTAGAGTTGCCAGGTGATTTTTCCAGATTAAGGCACGCCAGAGATTCACCAAACTCGGGCTTCCTTAAAATATGGAGATTATTCGTCCCACCGGGTGTGCCAGAAACTGTTGGTCACAAATCCGCCTTTGGAAAGGATTTAAGTTTACGTATGCGCCCTAGACCCGGACCAACCTTGAAAGGTCGGAAGGAAGAGATGCCTCCCGTGCCAATATCCGGAGAAGGCCGACTCTTATACTACACTACTTGGGGGTTTGAGATGAGAGAACTGGAAAGAGATTGAAAAATTACAGAAAGAAATGTAAAATGCATAGTGGTAACAGTGGGGAAGAACAAGCAGCACAATCACCCATCTATATTTTAACTAGCAGCTATCAACACGGAGAATGTAACAGAAACTATCATTGCATTTACTTCCCTATGTATCCTTCAGGAAGATTCCAAAATCACTTATTCTCTAATACTTAAATCCAGATATCAGAATTACAACAATCAGAAAAATAAATTACATTAGCAAAAATAATCACAGAAGGCAGCATAAAAAGAAGAGACAAAATCAGAGCCAAGGATTCTCAGTATTGATGCAAGGAGCTTGAATATGTCTTTTTAGCAATATGTTCCCCCCTATTACATTGAAATGCACTGCCTTTTATGAAGAATTCCCTCCCCCGTTACATTGATGCTCAGATCCCCAAAACTGCCAAAGCAGTTGAGATTTGACCCTTATCGGCTGACAATGTACCTGGAATACGACTCACTCGTGTCGGGAGCGGCTCCAAACTGTTTCTATAGTTGGGAAGGCATATCTCATTAATGCTGTAGGTGCAGTTTACCCCTTGGAGTGCCCCTTGGGACTTGACAGGGTGTCCCGCCAGAATGGGCCGAAACTTGAATCTATGCACATCAATGTGCCTTAAATGCCCACCTACCTTGCTCCTCGATGTTAACCTGAAATCCTGTCAAGTCTGGACCAAACCCGAAAATCGCCCGCTCTTAGCTCAAGTCTGGGATTCGCCACAGGATGGGAGCGATGACGGGAATCGCCCAGGGGGAGGGACGAACTTGGGAGGACCTCTACACCTTAGATTTTTCTTGCTAATTCCAAAACCGGGGTTCGCTGTAAAATGACGCCGAGAATCGCTTGATTAGGGAGCGAACTCGGGAGTCGCATAAGAGGAGCGATCCCGGGAGTTGCTACAGAGGGGTGAACTTGGGAGCTACCATGATGCCTTAGAAATTTTTTTATACTGCTAAACCTACTGACGATCGCTGGAAATCAGGGCGGAACTGGGGGTTGTTGGATAATTGGGAGTGAACTTGAGCATTCTGGAGCGAACTTGAGCTTTCGGGTGAACTTGAGCTTTCGGGCGAACTTGAACATTCTGTGCCTTAGCCAAATTTTCTAGTCCGAAGCTGGGAGTTCGCTAGATTTCAGGAGCGAACTTGATCATTCTGGATTTCGGGAGTGAACCTGAGCATTCTGGAGCGAACTTGAGCTTTTGGGCAAACTTGAGCTTCTAAGCGAACTTGAGCATTAGGTGAACTTGAGCTTCTGGGTGAACTTGAGCATTTTGTGCCTTAGCCAAATTTTCTGGTCCGAAGTTGGGAGTTCACTGGATTTCAAGAGCTAACTTGAGCATTCTGGATTTTGGGAGCGAACCTGAGCATTCTGGAGCGAACTTGAGCTTCCGGGCAAACTTGAGCATCGGGCTGTGCCTTAGCCAATTTTTTGGCCCAAAATTGAGCTTTCTGGTTCTGCTTCCCGGGGCCATAACTTTTTATCCGCTACATTGATCGCCTATTATAATATATCGCCGGAAAGCTTGCGAAAAGATATGCAATGACGAAATATCCAAAGATTATTTCATCCACTTTATCATCCCCGTTTAGGGCCTGCAAAAATGCCAGCACTTTCGCACGTCCTTTGTTGCTTAAAGCTTCATACGGCAAAATTTTGTCAAAAACTTTAATGTGGCAAAAATGCCAACATGTCCATAGAAGAATGTATTGGAGTAGGCAGACTTCGATGGGCAATTTTAGGATGCTACAAAAAATGTCTTTTGAAGACTCTTAAATCCTATGGCCAGTGGTCCTTTACAAGTAGAGAGGAAGCTGGTAAGATGGGTTTCTTTGAAAACTAGGCTTGTAGGGTAGGGAGCATAGTAAACCCTCTATATCAAAGAGTAAAGGACCCATGTTGCTTGTTGCAAGAACAAGACAAGGGCACAATTGTGGCTTCCTGCAAACAAGAACATGGTCTCACTAACATATCACTATTTTATTGCATAAATCTAAAGGGCAATTGGTCTCACTGACACTGTACTCTCCATTTGTAACTCCTGTGTATAGAGCTTTGTATTTCTCATAGGAAAGTGTCTTATAATTTGTCGTGTTGTAATCATAATGGAACTTTATATTTTAAAAACTAGAGCAAATAATTGTTGTTAAGGATGGGTTTTATTATAGCACCTTTTCATGATAGTTTCATTGCCCCAAATATTAACAGACTGAACTTTAGTGCTCTTCCTTTCATAGGAATAAATAGAAAAAATAATATACTAATGTCTACAAAGGACAAAATAGGATAATGGGACTTGAATGTACCCCACTTACAATAAGAAGAATGAATAGTAAATGAACTATTATATCTACAAAGAAATTAAAGGCTAAAGAAACCCCACTTACAATAAGAAGAATGAATAGTAAATGAACTATTATATCTACAAAGAAATTAAAGGCTAAAGAAACAACGACAGCAACAAATTCTAACTAGGGGGTGAACCCAAAATTTGTAAAGCCAAATACAAGGTATAAATGACAAAAGCCATATAGAACCATATATTACAAGCACATGGAGGGAGCCTTGTATCTGAATACATAATAAAAGCATGTCATCCTCATCAATCTCCTTGAAATGGCTAATACAATATTTGATGATGTCAACAGAAGAATGGATTGGACTAATCAGACTCAAGAGGCAATTATAGGATGGTACAAAGAATGTCTTTAAGGACTCCTAAATTTATGGTCAATGATCCTTTACAAGTGGAGAGGAAGCTAGTAACATAGGTTCCTTTAAAAAACTAGGCCTGTGGGGAAGGGGAAATAGTAAACCCTCTATAACAAATATTAAAGGGCTCACATCGCTTGTTTTTAGAACAAAGGCAAGGGCACTTTAGCAACTTCTTGCAAAGGAGATGTGGTCTCACTGACCTATCACTAATTGTGTTGAGAATTGCATAATTCAGAAGGGCATTTAGTCCCTCTAATAACTGGAATAGGCTGGAAAAAGTGTTGGGTCATATTTAGGACGATAATAGTTTCTATGGTTTTAAGTCACAAGGGCAACATGTCATCAAATCCAACTTGATTGGAAATTGTAAATATCTTTTACATCATAATATAAAAAACAAAAGTTCAAAGACAATCATTTTGAGAGTGAAAACAATATTGTAATAATTGTTCTAAAAATGATAATAAAAATAGACAAACTCCCATAACAATAATGTCTTTTGAAAAAGAATTTGAATTTTTTCTTATTAAAACAAGATTATTTAAAAGTTGGGGTGAAACTCCTCTCAACCTTAGCCAACAAGAGCACATGTTTCCTCATTTTAACTTTCTGACAAACTTCCATAACTCTAAAACCCAAGATCCTAAGAACTAATCACTTTGGTTACAACACTAAAAAGAGACCTAAATTGGAGTCAAATCTCCTAAACCATATATTTGCAATGGTTGTCCAAATTAGCCAAACATTGGATTTGCTCACCAACTTGCCTAATCCTCTCATCCTCAATAACCATGCCACTGTGACATTGAATCTTTGCCTTCTTCTTGGTACCCATCTTAGCTAGGAAGTTTGCCACTTTATTCTAAGCTCTACCCACATAAATCGGAACCACATCATCCACTTCTTTCCACAACTCCTTAATTTTGGTGACAAGAATCCTCAATCTCCATGTCTCCAAAGCAATGTCCCTCATGCAAACTAGAGCTCCTACCAATATTTGAAATTTGGATTATATGATTATCCTCCTATAACCTTGTCTTACGATGTAGATATAAGCAAATTTGATAGCTAAGGCTTTTGTTTCATTGTTCATGGCCTTGCCTAGACCTTGCAGTTCCCAATAAAACACTATCCCAACATTCTTGCAGACCACTCCAATTCGAGCTCTACCTAGATTACCTTTTGTAGCTCCATTAGTATTAATTTTAATCCAACATTCCAAGGGTTTTTTTCAACTAGCTTTGTCTTGCCCCTTATACACTTTGACTTCATTCTTCATCATCCCTATATCAACTTGAGTTTCCTCTTTAGCATACACTTCCATAGTTTTCGTGACTGCTCTGAATGACTTGCTAGACACCACCCAAGGATGAAACAGATTCTCTGAAAATTCTCATTTTTTTTCAACCATACTTGCTACCAATAAAGTTTAATCCAAGCTTCCACCTTGTATGAAGACTTCATATTTAAATATACCCCTATTCCATCTTTCCCAAATATTAATCCGGTTCAAATCATTATTGGATTGAATTTTATAAGCTAAAATTCATTGCTCCCAAATCTAACGTGTGAACATAACATCAAGTGGTCAAATATTTCCTCACTTTCGTAACATAAAACACATTAGGATGGACCAACAATTCCCCTACGTCTCAGATTATCAAAAGTAGAAATTCTATTGTGCATGAACTGCTAGACAAAGAAGTTTACTTTTGGCCAACCCTTAGATTGCCAAATATTTCTCCAATCCTCAACTTGATATGCATGATGTTCTAGAAGGATATGATCATATCCATCCTTCACTGTGTAGAATCCAAGGCTCCCATAGCCCCAAGCTAATTCATCCTCATCTCTACTTGTGAGAAATCTTTCTGCTAAGATTGTAGTCATGATGGGTATCAATTCCGGAGGGATTGAAATTGGCCACTCATCCAACTTTTTAAATTGCTTAAACCTATAATCCCTAGTTGTTTGGTGTGGAAATAACTTTCAGTCTTGATCCAACCCCTACTTTCCATGGTTGTTTTTATTGGTTGCAATTTTGAGAATTCAGTAATGATAGGTGGGTTTGATCCAACGAATGCAGTAATGTTAAAATATTTATATAGTCAAATGGTATGAACTTAACCAATTAAATTCTTTGACTTTCAAGGAAGAGACCTAGGTCCAAACCTTACCAAAAGATACATGATTAATTACCAAAAAATTAGAGTACCACTACGTGGTCATGATGTACTGCCGACAAGGTCCATTTCAATCCCATATAACCAATTGAAAAAATATATGTTTATGTGGTTTATTATAAATATAAAGTAATTAAATTAGTTTGATGTAAATTTTTATTTAAAAATATTTAATTAATATAAAATAAAATTTAAATTTTTAAAATTAATCTAATAAATTTAGTGATTTGAAGATTCTAGAAGCTGATTTCATGAAACTCTTGAAGTTCATTCCTCAGTATCAAAAGGATGAGAAGTTTTGAATCAAGAATTTTATTATGGTGTTGAATCCTCATATAAGGGTAAATTTGGATGTTCACAGCCCAATGACCATGGAGCAGGTCTTTGAGAAAGAAATTAAGTAGAGCATAAATTGCAAGCAATAGCTACTTATTACAAGGAGAACAAGAAAAAGAGTAACACTTTTTAACAATCCTTTCATTTGTTTAAGAAATAGTTCCTAAAGTGTAACCTTGCAAATAAGAACAAAAAAAAAATAGAAATAAAGATTTTAAGAAAAGAAATCAACAAAAACAAGCTTTTCAACAAAACGTACAATTGACCAAAAATGGTGGCAATCAACTTAAGAAAGGACTTATATATGGGTGCCTTGTCCATGGAGGAAACCATTAAGCTAATTAGTGTTCTTGATAAGGAATCAAATCCTCTACCAAGTAGCTATAACAACCTAACCAGCCTAGTATTGTATTCATGCAGTTGTAGACACGTAAGCTTTTTGGATGCCCTATAAATATTTCTATAGATATTAGAACAATAGAGTACTTTGTAGATCCACATGCGCTAGGGAAGATTAAATGGAGAGTTGGTTTTATAGTAACACCTCAACGATTCAGTATGGAAAGTGAGTTGAGATAAGAGTAGAACAATGCTTGGATATGATTGAGTTATAATGTCTAATTTTATCATAAACATCTATGTAGTCCCTCTAGGATCATATGTTATGATCATTGGATTCAATTGGTTGTGGCATTACAAATCCAAATTTGATTGTTATGTTAAGATGGTTGTTTCGACATAAAATTATCATACTGTTGCATGGCTTGTTAGAGAAGATCACAACTCAATAACTTGTTCAAGATGCTTGTGGTGCAGCAGCTTCATAAAATGCGGTGACTGCTAAAGAATAATGATATTACAAACATAATATTTTTGTGGGAGTATGAAAAGAATATTGTGATAAGAACAGGTCACGATAAAAAGCAATAGTAAATAGTAAAAGTGTCTTTGTCATGATAAATTGTCTATCACCATGAGATATGTTGTATCTTGTAAAATTTCTAGAAATCCAAGAGAGTCAAAGGTACTTGTGGAAGTATTATGTAGGAAATTCTCTAGAAGCATGTGATAGTTTGACTCTCTCATGTAGTTATAAATATCCTAACAAAATCCCAAGAAAATGGAAAGAGTAGAAAAGGAGATCTCAAGAAAGTCTTATGTGTCCATCTAGAGTTCTCCATGCATGTAATATCTCCCATATCCTATAGATATGGGAGAGCCCCCTTATGGGAGGCAAGTTGAGCAAGTGTGAGCTCAAGGAAGTAAGAGAGAGTCCAGGGTGAGAGTGAGGGCTAGCAAGCCAAGCTATCTAGAGAAGAGTGTCTCCTTGTCCAAGGTGTCTAAGAGTGAGTGTGGAATTCGGTTGTTAGGCAAGTCCACAAGAGGTGAAGGCTCGACAGAAGGGTCCTATTCAATTACTAAGGGAATTTGATGAGCACTCTTGCAATTTTATAGTTTATATATATATATATATATATATATATATATATATATATATATATATATATATATATATATTTATTTATTTATTTATTTATTTTATTTTCATTGTCATATGTTTTGTTGTCAATATTTACTATTTTTCATGATATTGTAATGTTTTGTTGTAAATAAAAGTTTTGTATTAGTGTGCCATCACCAGAGAAAGACTGTGCATAAATAATAAATATCATAGGGAGAGGAGGGTTGATGGAGACATCGTGCATGCTACATTTCAATATTTTTGGTTTTGTTGTTGGGACCACTCCTCTTTGGGTGGTGGTGGTGTCTCACAATTATGTTTTTACCTCTCTAATAACTTTAGTTCTACTTGTTATTTTTATTGCAGTAACTATCAACTTTATCATATAGTAGATTTTTTTTTTTACCATGGTGATTTTGATTTTATCAATAATAAATCATTTTACCATGTTAACTTTAGAATTTACTGTGTGCTAGTCTATTTACTAGGGTCATTACCAAGTGTTACCACTAGTCAATCTCCTTGTAGAACTTATTCATTGTACTTATTGGTGTACTTTTTTGGTGAAGTGTGGTCAACGAGTGTATATTTTGGTGATCTTGTGGATAGTTTGTAATTATCTCATCATAGTCTACCATTTGGTTTGCTTTGTTTTTACCTGTCTACACTAGAGACGTAAGATAAATAGTTGTCAGGCATAATCTGGTGAGTACTCTGTAGACAAGTTCAACTTCCAATTCATGAGCCCTTGGCTTTTTCACCAAGAATAGTTATACCTAGGATTCCAAGGCTATAGTAAATATGGGAAATTTCCTATCTCGTTAGCCCCAATCTTCTAAAGATGCCAAGACTTTCATTTAAGAATATAAGAGAGCATTCATTTTTTATTTCTTGACACAAATGATGTAATAGTCATAAGTCACAGTTCTTGCCAATATTTTTAACATGGTGTTGCTTTAAGATGGTATAAAATGTAAGAAGATCATATCAATAAATAATGGGACAATATTAGTGAAAAGATCGAGGAGTACATCCCATGCCAAAAATATTTTGACCTGATGATTGAGATAATAAAGTTGGTTAAAGGACCTGAAGTGTTAGGACCCCATTCTAACACTATTTTTGTAATTTTTATATGATTATTGTAATGACCCCCTTCCAACGTGGGGATCCTTTATAATGTTATTTTGTAATACTTTGTAATGGTATGTGGCAAGTAAGACACGTAGATATGTGGGGCCATTTCATGCAATCTTTATCAAGAATGTAGCTAATGTTTGGTAGAGGATTCTAGCTCGAGTGACATTTTGCATGTAAGTCAACTCTTGAGCATTAGGTTAGGGTTGCATGAAATGTATCTTTAAAAGACATGGATCCATGAACAAATGTATCTTTTTGCTTTAATTTTGTATTTACATTTTATATTGCAATATACTATTATTTCATGAAATTTTGCTTTATTTGCAATATTTGTGTGAATGAGTTTATTTTTAATAGAAGGCTCTTAACAAGTAGTACTAGAGTGCTTTTTAGAGCCAAGTTTCACTACAACTGCGATAGTTCTTGCCCTTCCATTACAATTGTTAGGTATAATTTTTGTGTTTTCCACTTCTTGCTCGTCCTTTTATTAAAAAAAGAAAGACCCACAAAAAAAATAGTTTTTTCTTTCTGTAATAGTTTATCAGGCTAGAAACCCTGTGCTAGGGGTTTTAAAATATCATAGAGGAGCTATTTTTATTGGCTAAGCTAGATTACCTGTAAAGTATCTAGTGAATTGAGGGGTGATCAGGCTCCAATACCTAGACCTCAAACAACATCCGTTTATGGAATTAAACTCCCATGTATCTTTGGGTCTATTGGGATACCACTTAGAATTAGGAGAAAATTTTAGCCGTAGGAAGTTTTTCAGCCTTGTATAATCCATAGTACATTGGACACAACATCCAAAAAGATTACTCTCCTATACTGTCAGAGAGGTAGTAGTGTGCTCAAGGGTATGTGTGGAATCCTCCTTGAGTAGTGGTCTCAAATATTGGTCTAAGCACTATTGTTTGTCACTGCGATATAACAGAGGGCCTATGGGTATTACATACACCTTTGCTTAGCATGCCTTGGTTTTGTTAAAAGTTTAGCCTACAAAAAGAAAAGAAACCTTCTTGTTTTGTAAATGTTTAATTTGCAACCAAAAACCCACCCACAAAAATTGAGCATACAGAGGAGACTTCCCTATCACAAAAATATTACATGCAATGAATGAAATATTTGGTGAATAAAAAAGAAATAGTCAAGACAGAGTCTGCAAGTGTTAGTAAAAATCGAGTATCACTCCAGTCTGAGAACAGTAACAGTCAAGTCATAATTGTTAGTTGTCAGTGTTAATAACTATTGTCTATGACAATAAAACTTTTTAGCAGGTAGAGAATTGGCAGTGACAGAGTCATAACATTCTAGGAACCACAATGTTAGTGATCGAACAACATCAGTGATAGATAGTACAAAGATAGTGTCAATAATTGGCAATACAGAAACAATGTCATAAGGGGTTGGATGAAAAAAAAAATATTTTTTGAACCAAGTGTCCAGGAGAAAAACCAACACCAACAACCTCGAAAACAAAAGATTAAAAAAAGAGAAAAAAATCTAGGGTGTCCAAAACCAGTGTTGGGGTATATAGCCAATTGCGACCGTCTTTTTGAGCTGATAATTTTGATATATAGCACCCAAGCACTTTTGGGCTCCTTAATAAAAATAGTAACTCGTAGAACAATATTTTTATTTTTAGTAAGTCAATGGCAGTGCTTCAAATCACACCAAAATGGCTAGTGGCACTCGAGAACACCACAAAGAGGTAGAACAAGCCACAAATACCTTTTTGGAGCAAATACAAACCACACTTAATACCCTTCTCAATGACACTAACCTAATGAGGGATGAAATATAACATTTGAGAAGTGACTATGTAAGCTCCAAAGCCACCTTTGAAGAACACTTCCTTGAGGTTGAGAAAAAACTCAAGGATGGCACAATGGTGTTTGAGCATCATGACACTAACCACATCGGACATGATAAAGGAACCCATAGGGATAGGAAAACTCTCATACTCCTTTTGACCATGATACCTCATTTTAAAAACTTAAATTAGTCTTTCCTAAGTTCAACAGAAAGGATGTAGATGGATGGTTGTTATGCATATTAGTATTTCAAAATTCACAATGTTCCTAAATATTTGTGGATCATTATGGAATCTTTCAACTTCTAATCTAAGGCTTTACAGTGGTATCAGTGGTTATAGCATACAGTTTATGACCCTTATTGGGAAGTTTTTGAGTCCAAATTACTCACTCATTTGGTACCTAATAAGTATGAGGACTTCACAGGAGCATTAACCAAATTGAGACAAACCTCTATAGTTTGTGACTACTAGACCCAATTTGAGAAATTGGCTAACAAGACCAAGGGGTTGAATGAAGGATTTTTTTGAGCTATTTCATCAGTGGCTTGAAAGATGATATCAAGGCTGAGGTCAACATGTTCAAACTGTGAACTATGATGTAGGCCTTCAGATTGGCACAGTTGGCTAAAGATAAATTTTTGGCTCAACGGAGGACAACTAAATTTCCACACGCTAAGACCTTCTTTCCTTCCAAGTTCACAACCAATAATGAAAATAAATCTACCCCATACAAATGTTTGACTATAGAAAAGATGGATGCTCAATGTGCACAAGGTTTACATTATAGTTGTGATGAAAAATATTCTTGAGGGCATGGATCCAAAAGAAGCTATTCTTGTTGGATGTAAAGGACTCAGTAAATAGTGAACAACTTGATGAAGCAGAACCATCAGAGGAACCACTTCAAGATGAGGATGAAGCACATAAATAGCCACATCCAAAAACTTTTGTCCATGCTCTTGTAAGGATTACTACCCCACAAACCATGAAAGTTGTAGGCTTTTTCAAAGGTCAATGTCTTACAATCCTCATTGATTCAAGAAGCACACAACTTTATTGATCCTCGAATTGCCAAGCAAACCAATTGTTACATACATACATGCAACTCCTTTAAGGTTATGGTGGAAAATGGAGGGACCTTGCCTTTCAAAGGTAAATATCGCAATGATAAGTTGAAAATAAGGGATTACAAGCTCAAAATGGATATGTTTGGTCTTCAACTAGGGGGATGTGATATTGTGCTAGGAGCTCAATGGTTAGGTACTTTGGGAGCCATCACATGAAATTTTGTAGAGTTTTGTAGTTTTTGCAAGATGGTAGGTCTTACACTCTTCGTGGTTCACAAACAAGGCCTTCTCAGGTTATTAGTTCAAATTATTTCCTCAATAGTGTAAAAGTCTGATCCCCCAAACCCCGTTCTACGTGTTGATCCTAAGATAATAAGTAGCCTCGATCAACAACCGTGGGCGTTGTTAAAATATATTCTCGTGGGGTAATCACTTAAATATTTTTAATCCAACCACTCACTTTAGAAGAGGATAAAATTCTAAAATATTTACAGCTCGTTCTTACTAAGCATGATGCAGTTTTTGTGAAACTAATAGAATTACCATCCCATCACCCCCATAATCATGCCATTCCATTGGTACTTGACAATGTGCCACCTAACATCAAACCTTACCAATACCCACATGCCCTTAAGTCAAAAAATAGGGAAATTAGTACAAGAATTGTTAAAAGCCAATCATTCAACCTAATAATAGTCCTTACTCTTCATTTGTCTTATTGGTTTGAAAGAAATATGGGTCCTAGCGATTGTGTATAGATTTTCATGAGCTAAATAAGCTCACCATTAAGAATAAATTTTCTATTCCTGTGGCAGATGAATTACTGTATCGACTACATGGTGCTATGTTTTTCTCCAAGTTATATCTTCTCTCAAGTTACCATCAAATACACCTCAAGGAAGATTATATCTCCAAAACATATTTCGTCCTCATGAGGGCCATTATGAATTTTTGGTTATTCCATTTGGCTTAACAAATGCACCTTCCACATTTCAAAGCCTCATGAACAACAATTTTCTCCCATTCCTTCATAAATTCATTTTAGTTTTCTTTGATGATATTTTGGTTTATAGTCACTCTTGGGAAGAGCACCTCATCCATGTGGAATAGACTTTACAAATTTTGGCACAACATCAACTTTATGCTAAGAGGTCCAAGAGTTATTTTGGGTTGACTTAAGTAGAGTATTTGGGACACATTGTCACCAAACATGGAGTTAAAGTTGACCCTAAGAAGATTCAAGCCATTCAAAAATTATCGAAGCCTCACACTCTTAAGGGTCTTCATGGATTTTTGGGCTTCATAGGCTATTACCGTAAATTTATCTACAACTATGGAAAAATTTTTGCTCCTTTAACGACCATATTAAAAAAGAATTATTCTACTTGGACAAGTCGAGTTGAGCAATATTTCCTTGATTTGAAGCATGTTATGATAACCACTCGAGTCTTAGCAATGCCTAATTTCTCCAAACTCTTTGTAATTGAAAGTGATGCTTTTGATAATGGCATTAGAGTTGTATTGATATAGGAAGGAGACCCCTTGGCCTTCACTAGTAAAGTGATTCTAAGCCAAAATCTAGGCAAATAAAATTATGCAAAGGAGATGCTCACAATTTTGCATGTAATTACTCATTGGCGATCTTATATCATTGGGCAACATTTTTCCATTAAAACATATCACCAAAGTCTCAAGTACTTCCTAGAGTAGTGGGTCACCACCCTTGAAAAACAAAATTGGGTCTCTAAACTCATGGGCTATTATTATGATATTACCTATAAAAAGGCAAGGAGAACATTGTGGCAGATGCCCTCTCTCACCAATTTGAGGCTTAAATTATGTTATGTGTCATCTCTTCACCTATACCTCTCTGGATAAATTATCTTTGAGAGGAAATTCTTAAGGACTTAGGATTGCAAACTTTTATTTCCACACTTCAAAAAACACCTACCTTGTGTCCAGGATACACTTGGGATGGACAAGATTTGTGATATATCCATCTTCTTGTTATTCCCCACACATCTCAAATTCAATAACTCATCTTGAAGGAGATGCATGCTTCACCCATTGTAGGCCATTCCGGGTTCCTCAAGACCTATGAAAGGATTAAACATCCTTTTTTATGGAAGGGTATAAATAAGGATATTCGAACTTTTGTGATTCCTAAATAACTCATTAATCCTTACCTATTTTGGAATAGGCCTAGACAAATATTTCCATGGACTTTATTGAAGGATTACCTAAGTCTGGAGGTAAGTTAGTTATTTTCATGGTCATGGATCATCTCATGAAGTATACTCATTTTAGTTCCCTCTTCCATCCTTACACAACCTAACTAGTCAGCCAAGTTTTTCTAGATTCTATTTTTCACCTTCAAGGCATGCCCCATCCATTGTGTCTAATCATGACCCTACCTTCACTAGTAATTTTGGCAAGAATTGTTTAAGTTTTAAGGAACTCAACTCAAAATGAGTTCAACCTATCATTTACAAATAGATGGTCAAACATAGATTGTCAACAAATGTTTGGAGACCTACCTTCATTGCTTTACCTTTGATCATCCTACATAGTGGGTGAAGTGGCTCTCTTTGACCAAGTTGTGGTATAACACTTCCTATCACACTACGACCAAGGTCATATATTTTAAAGTAGTTTATGGATGACCTCCATCAATGCCCTCGTATATTTTAGGTAACTGCAATGTCCATGTTGTTGACACTACCCTCCACCAACATGTCAAAACCCTCCATCAATTGAAGATGAATTTAGAATTGGCCCAGAATTGGATGCACCGACAAGCTGATCAATACCGTTCTAAGCACAGCTTTGAAGTTGATGATATGGTCTTCCTATGCTTGTAGCCATATGAACAATCATCACACCAACTTTGTAGGTGCCAAAAGCTCATTGCCAAATACTATGGTCCCTACTAGGTCTTATAGGGGATTAGTATAATGACCTACAAATTGGCCCTACCATCTACATCCAAGCTCCACCCTATATTTCATTTATCCTATCTCAAGAAGGTAGTGGGCAATCAGGTATAGATTCAATCTGCTTTATCTAAACTAGATGAAGAGGGTTCTATATTGCTTGAGCTAGAACAACTATTGGATTCTGGTCATGCACTGTTTACAATCAGGTAATCACTGAGGTTCTTGTTCAATGACATGGATTACAATCAAAATATGCTATGTGGGAGTCTCTCTAGCAACTACAACATCATTTTTCTTGTCTACAACTTTGAGGACAAAACCTTTTGAAGGTGTAGGGGATGTTAGGACCCCATTCTAACACTAATTTTATAATTCTCATATGATTTTTGTAATGACCCCCTTCTAAAGTGGGGTTCCTGTTGGCAATCAAACCAGCCTAGATACAGGTTTTCTAAGTCTACAACACCCTAGGCCTGCTGCCAAGCATTGAATACCTGAAGGAAAGAAATGTCCTCCGTTGTAATCTTCAGTAGGGTTGGTTTCAAAAATAAAAAATGAGGGACTGGAGATAAGGGATAGAAAGATACTTAAAGATATGGAAAATTACGAAAAGGAATGGTAAATGGTCGAAGGATAGATATTTGGGGTGATGGACCGGAAGCACGATAGACAACTTATCTATTTGAACCAACAACAATCAAAGTAATGACTTATAACATAAAATAGTATAAAATCCTTAGAACCTATGTAAACTCCAGCAAGAATTCCAGAGACCAGTATTCTATCAACAACAAAATCCAGAGAACAAAATTAAACTAAAAAATAGAGACACTAGTTTAATAGAAATCACAGAATAGAAGTCATACACAAAGATTGGAGACTCAAATCGTAGCTAGAAGCCTTTATTTTGGGAGCATATTTCAAGTACACAACTGCTTTTCTAGTAGAAGTTATCCATATGTCTTACAAAGAGGGGATAGTTTATATAGGAGAAAGTTGTCGCTTGAAAAACCAATTCCCAACCACTTTCATGATGGGCTGATCCGATTCTAGTGATAGCCAAAAATAGTCTATACTATCCTTACTGACAGCTTAGCATTAAAAATAGAAGGTTTTAGCGAAACCCCGAAACACCTGACCCAAAAATATAGATAACTTGATATTGAAGTTAGAAGTTTTTGGTGGTGATGAACGATCAAATGGTCTCAATGGTAGCTTTAGAGCGGTGGAACAGAGGATGCACTATGGACCTCCCCTTTAGTTTACTAGATCTTTCTAACAAGATGTCCCTGATACTTTAAAATAAAGTGTTCCCTTGTGGAGTGCTTTTCAACAAAATGCTCCTAAGTGGAACACTTTATAGATAAAGCGCTATGCTAACCTGTCATTCTCCAACCTTATGGAGGAAGTCGCTCTATACAAAGTGCTGATTTTACTTATACTTTACCAACTAAGTCTCTTAGCCTACCAATTACTCCCCAAGGGAAAGTCTAGAAAAACATCCTTTTGTGAAAGCACTCCCTTGTGGAGCACTTTCTGACAAAGCGCTCCCTGGTGGAGCACTTTCTAACAAAGCGCTCCCTAGTGGAGTGCTTTTTTGATCAAGTGCTCACTGGTGGAGCGCTTTCTTTTTGAAGCAAAGACTTGGTAAGTTTAGAAGATTCTAAGTGCTAATTTCATTTGTACTTTTCCATATTATCAAACAACCTCACTCACTTAGATATTTAGGCGAATACGACATGTATGGAAGTATCTCTTCGAAAAAGCACTTCCAAGTGGAGCACTTCCTAACAAACCGTTCCTAAGTGGAGCGCTTATGCTTGAAGTGAGGTCTAGACATGTTTGAAAGTTTCCAAAGGGGACTATGTTTTCTCTTGCACTTAGCCACTTTATGGAGTTTATCCACATAACATTCTTGTCACCTTCTGATAATGTTCTTGGAGGGGACCTTAAATCAAAGCGCTCCCTTGTGGAGTGATTTTTAGTAAAGCGCTCTTGAGTGGAGTGCTTTTTGTTTTTAGAAAAAGTATTGAACCTTTGGAGTCATTTTGAGAGGAGTTCCGTTTGGACAAGCTTAGATTTCATCTTTACTTAACAATTTCATCTATTTCGCCACCTTAGTCTCTTAACTATTTTGCAAATAATATTCTAGCTAAGGAAGGAAAATTATCCTAAATAGAAGAGCTGGAAATGACAACTTAACATTTGATTGCCCATGCTAAAACTTATACAATTTTGCATCCAACATACCAAGCTAAAAACTTAAGGGAAGTGCAGTTACTACAACATAAGAGAAGTACATAAAATCTTAGAAAAGTACAAAAAATATTAGAAAAATTTGTAACAGTTCATCCATAGTTTTATGAGGGAAAGCTTCGAAACAACACCTTAACCATTTTTTATGGAAAAAATGGAGTTTTACAATAAATGCTTCCACAAAACTGTATAGGTTATGCATTTTTACAAGGTGTTTCAAAATTGACAACACATATAGCGGCTTGCAGGGTGTGGAGCACATATCCATGCAAAGATCCTAGGACTTTATCCTTGGGTAATGATGCATTGTCGTTAAGCACATCATTAAATCTCAAAGATCTTATCAATCCGGGGTGGTGTCCAAGGCTGTCTACGATAGAAGGCTAGGGCATAGTACAATTCAGGCATTCAAATTTCAAGCATTTATTGGGTGAGACAAATTTGGTTTAGCCTTTTGGTGTCACACTAAACCTAATCTGCAAAATGGAAACTTGCAGGAACTAAAAACTAATTCTAAGTTGCAAGAATTGAAATCTAACTACAATTGCAGGAATTGGAATTGCTAAATTGAAAGTCTAATCTACTTTTGCAAAATTTAAATTGATGAATTTAAATGCTGCTGAAATGAAATCCTAAGTTACATTTGTAGAATTGAAACCTAGTTACTCTTGCATAATTGAAATAATGTTTGTAAATGAAACTTATGCTAAAAACACCTATCAATGTCCTGTCACAAAAGGTCGTCAAGCTTCTGCTACAGGAATTGACAACAAAATGAAATATGTTGAAAATGGAAAGTTGCTAAAATAGAAAAGCAGAGAAAACATGGAAAGCAAAAGAAAAATACTTAATATGATTTGTCAGTTGACACACACACAAATGTTGTACACAAACATAATATAAAACATAAATAACATTATACAAACTTAAAACAAGAAAAGTAAACTTGACAAGTAATCTATTAATTCTGCTGCAGCAAAATTACATATTAAAACCTGTCATAAAAATCCTCCTTCTATATTTGAAAGTGGGCCTATACTTTCTGATCTAGAATGAGGTGAAAATCACTCCTTAACTAATTAACACTCAAAACAAAAAATGATAAAATAACTACACTTTTATTGATGACAAAACATGCTAAAAATTGTTACAGAAAATTACTATATAGTCCTAATTGCTGCTATTGAAAACTCTCCTCTATTCTAATTCCTAAATGGCTCAACCAAGGAGGGAGTTGTGTTATTTATATAAATATTTACAACATATCCTATGCTCAAATCAGCCTATGTGCTACTTTACAGTGATTTGCAAATAATTCTATATCTGAAATAAATGCAAATCTGGATAGTTTGTGTTGTAGTAGTAGTCATTGGACCTTAAAAAACATCTTCAATGGTGGAAGTACATGGGAGGAGTCTAGAAATATCTCATACATCTTTCTCCACTTTAGAATATGCCATTTCTATCTTGCAAACAACTTCCTATTATGCTGTAGTTATTTTTGGGTTTATCCTAGAAGAGGATCAATTGATCTTTTTCATGAATGGTGGATTTGGACGACAAGGACGACAAAGATAGCTGGGGGATATTTTCCCTTAACTTTCTCAACCTTCTTTCCCTTTTTCCACCATCAAAAAAATAGTCAGAAAGTCAAAAATCACTTTCTGTTCTCAATCTGGAGCTAAGTGGCTCAGTCCGAAGAGACTGTATTTCTCAATCCGAAGAGACTGTATTTCTCAATCCGAAGATACCTGTTCAATCCGAAGATCTTTGAAATGACCAAATGTATTCTCTTCAAGTTATTTTAGCTGCATTTATCAGGTGGATTAGCCCTTAGGATCAAATTGCAATAGCCTTCATTCCTCTCCATGTGTGAATTCCATGCCTTGCCATTCATTGGTAGCTTGCTGGAATTTACATGGTAAATTACTGCATTTTGCAACTCTGCTGCACAGTTGTAAAATATTGGCATTTATTGCAAATTAAAGAAAATTAGAACATGGAAAATTATTCAAATATCAACATGAAGGAGTACATCAAGTTGCTATTGAATTTATACACTTCATTCACCAAGTAACTGTGCTGAAATAGTGCAATAGTGCTGCACAATTGTCCCTGCTCTGTTATACCTCATTGTTGCCTATTTAGACCATGTGTGAATGCTTCTAAATAGGTAAAATGTCTTTTGTAGTCCTTCTAAACTCATTCCATCCATATCCTCATGCTTTTCTTGACAACTTCAAGGTGTTCCTATAAAGTGACAACTTGCTGATTTTTATATGGCTATTTTTTTTCAGATTTTCAGATTTATGATAGTCCTAAAATTTTGGCTTCAATGTGGATTTGAAACAAGTTGAAGGGCAGGAAAACATTCAAAAACCATTGAGAAGTTAATGGATATCAACATACCACATTTGGTTAATTGAAATGCATGTTTTTACTTGCTACTTTATCAAGCAAAATCAGCCACAAAATGCTGAAAATAGTAAAAAAATAGAGATATAGTATTCCTAACATAAAATCATATAAACACTTAACAAGTAGTATATTTTAGTCAAATATTTGGTAATTAAATTATCATATGGTAGTCAAATATTGTGCAATAATGAGGTATTTTTAGGCCTCATCATCCCCCCAAACTTGAACTAATGCATGCCCTCATGCATCTTAGTAGGCCATAGTAATATGCAGGTTTTATTCTTGTGAACATCCTTTGCTACCTGCTAACTGAGAAATTCCTCCTTGCTACACTATATCAAGTATTTTGTAATTAAACACATGTATGAATTTTTTTCTGTCTTTCTACAAGTTTTAGTGCTGCAAGGTACCTCTTAAAGGCTTGATATCATGTGATTCATCTTGCAATAGTTTTATTGTGGAACCATATTTGGCAGATGCACTACTACTGATGAATTTTTTTGTTCTTAACAACATTTCAGCCTGAATGCTTATTTTTGTTGTTTGCACCTTTTGAACAAAATTGATAAAATTTTTGGATTTGAAATGCTTGAGGGATGTACTTACTTGTGGTAGAGCCTTATGAACCTCAATATTTGATGTACCCTACTCTTTTTGCTATTTTGTAGCATTTTCAGCAATTTTGGTATAATTTCTGCTCATTCCGAAGATATCATACTCATTCCGAAGATATGCCTGTTCATTTCGAAGATGCATCCGAAAATGCTGAAATGACCTCTTATGCAAAATTTAGCTACAGATTCTATTGTGGGCCCATCTCTAGAGTGTATAAGCCTTCCATAACATTAAAAATCCCTCCATCCTTTTGTTTAGATGTTATTCTTTGTTTTGTATGTTGTTTTATTCTAGTAGTACTAAAATAGAACCTTCAAGTGCATTTTGCTGATTATCCTCCAATTTATCAGACAATTGTGAGATATAAACTTGCAGTTCTCCTTCTGAAACTTGCCCTACAAATTGAAATAGAATTGCTACCATGTCTGTCCCAAAATTAGGTTTTTGCATAATTTTGGAATTTCAATGCAATTAAGGGCATAAGGGGGTGTTTCTTGACATCTTGAACATGTTCCATTTTCAACTTGTCAATATTGTATGAATAGTTTATGTCAAATACCAATTATCATACACTAAATGCTAAATGTTTACTATGAATTAAATGCAAGAAACACATACCTTACTGTCCTAAAAATTGGTCATGCACCTTATAAGCTGCTTTTGATGATTATTAGTAGCCTATATGAAAACATAAACATAACACGTGCAGTGTGAGATTTGTACAATGGTGGAACAATGATGGGTATATCAACAAGGCAATGCATACCGAAAAATTAGTTTTCATGCAAGCCAACTCAGTAGCGCCTCCAAGAAGGTTTTCACTACTGAATTATTCATTTTTGTTTTTCATCATTTTTTTTTTCTTTTTTTTTCATTTTTTTTTCCTTTTTTTCATCAGAAGAGGCTGCCATTTCTAGTTTTCAACCAACTTTTGTCCCTTTTTTTTTCAAGTGCTTCAATGAGAGAGAACATCTCTCACTCTTATTTGGATAAGACCAATCCTTATTCTGCAAAAACATGTCAATTGTATGAAAACACCATCTCTTTCTGTTAAAACATGCAACATTGATGCAACCTTCCTTTCTAGATGAGCAGTAAGAATATTCTTACATCATAATTGCCTCCTTATTGCTGGAAATGAAGTATTGGCTCCATTGTTCCTCTTCCTTGCTAAAATTGATGCTTGTCCTCATGTATCCCCATTTTGTGGGACATGCCTTTGCTGCAATTTTTTTCTCTCTCTCTCTCTTTTTTCTTTTTTTTTCAATTTTTCTTGTCTTGCTTGTACCCAAGAAGGAAGTTCACAAACAAGACTATTCTTATTTTTGCTTTTCTTGTATTTTTTTTTTTTGTCAAACTTTTTATCATCACTCTAAATCTGATATTGAAGAGAAATTCTCTTCCATTATGTGTACATCCAATGGAATCTCCTTCAAGAACTCCTCCTTAGTTAATGGTGCATGGTATACCCAAAGGCAATGTCCATTCACCACTAACGTCCTCCATGAATTACCAATGGGAGAAAGAAGCACTACTCCATATCTAAAAACTTCTTCAATCAAGTGTTGTCCATGCCTCCTAGTCTGCAAAATCTTGTCAATATGTACTTGAAATTGTTGGTCATCAAATGTGCCCAAGAAAGGATTTGGGTAAGTGTATGTGCCCTAGACCTGGACCAACATTGAAAGGCCGAAGGGAAGAGATGCCCCTCGTGCCAATCTCCGGAGAAAGGTCAGCTCCTATACTAAACTACTTTGGTGTTTAGAGATAAGGATGTAGGAAAGAGATAAACAAAGTAAAGGTGCAGGAAAGAAATAAAAGAGTAAGGGAAGAAATTTTAGTAGTTTAATGGTGGGAAAGAATCAAAAGCATGATTTCTAGCCAATAGCTTGAAACAGCAGCAAATAACACCAAGAATAATGAAATGAATGCAATATTAATCCTCCTATGTATCCTCTAGACAAGTTCTAGGATTACCCTTCCCTCTCGTCGAAATTCAGAGTTCAAAGTTACGACGACGAAGAAGGAGTGAATATGACAGAAACAATATCCACAGGCAACATAAAAGAAAACTAATACAACATTTTCCTCCCCTATGTATCCTTCGGGAAAATCTTAGGGTTCCACTCCAATCACACACCTAAATCCAGATTTTAGAATTACAGTATGCAAATGAAAAAAAGATAAAAGAAATAATCGTAGAAGGCAACATAAAAGAGAGAAATAGAGTCCAAAGCTCTTTAGTATTAATCATAGGAATCTAAGTTACATCATCTTTCTAGCAGAAAGTTCCCCCCCTTTACATTACAATGCCTGGGTTTTTATAGAGGACCTGTTGGTCACGAATCTGCCACAGGAAAGGATTTTACAGAAAATGCACCCTAGACCCGGCCAACATTGAAAGGCTGGGAGAAAGAAATGTCTCCCAAACCAATCTCCAGAGTGGGCTGGTTCCCTTACTATTCTAAGCTTGTTTTTAGATCAAAGTTACAGGAAAGGAATTGTAAAGATGCAGAAAGAAACGGGAAATATAGCCGTAGGCCGAATTTATCCGATCGGGAAAGAACAACAACAGATAACTCTAAGTACACAAACAACAAATAATAGAAGACAGTGACGTGATTCACTCACAACCTTGCGCAGATGACCTCCAAGATAACATTCCAGAACTCACTCCCTTACTAGCAAATGTTAAAACTCAATACATAATTAAAACTAAGCAGCAAATAAGAAATGCGAGCACAAATTAGGAATGCAGAATATAGAAGGTAAAATACACAAAAAATTGCCTGCAAAACCAGAGAGCCGAATGTCTTATATTCATGCAAAGTACTTGAAAAGATTTCAGCAAAAGTATCTCTCAAACTCTCGATACCTGCTCTTGAGATTTACATTGATTTATATAGAGGTCTTGCCTCTTTGCAGCATTAAAACTATGAAACGGACCTCCTCGAGATCTACAAATTATGCAACGAAAACAAGGAGATGATATCCTTAAACGACCTCGGAGAAACCAGAAATTAAATGCCATAAGGAGGAGTTGGTCGTCTTCATTAAAATGTTGTTCTTGGAAATGTGCATGAAACCGTTAGAAAAATCATGAACAACAACTTCGAATAATGGAAATCTTCAATTCTGGTAGCTTGGGCACGTTCTTCTACCTTGACCGCATCGAAAAGCAGCAACACATTTAATTCTGGAGCGCTTTTAATCATCGAAACTCACAAAACTGCATCGGGCCGTTTGAACCGCTTTTTGGCACGAAACTGTAATAGGTTGCAAAAATGCGACATGTCGCGAAATCGTGACGTCTTTCTGCTCCGTACGCTTCTGTCGCTTTGAACCACGAAAACCAACTCTGTCGTGAAATCGCGACGTATTCGGCTTCCATATCTCCTTCGCAACCTTGCATCGCGAAAACGTGACGTTGCACGATTTCGCGATGTCCGTACAATTATGCTCTTTCTCTGCTTTGTTTTCACGAAAATGTGACAATGCGCGATTTCGCTACATCTTTCATCTCTCTGTTCTCTTTGCTGCATCAAATCGCGAAAACATGACATTGCGCGATTTCGCTACATCTTTGCGTTGGCACTTTCATCGTTATCTCCATGTCGCGAAAATGAGACAATGCACAAAATCGCTACACTATCTTCCCACTGCTCAGTCTTGGCTTTTACATCGTGAAAATTCGACATGTCGTGATTTCGCTACAACTTTACTCACGTTGTATGGTCCTGCTTCTAACTCACAAAAACGCGACGAATTTGCCTCTGTGTTTCTTCAACTTCCACCATGTCACGATTTCGCTACAGGTTTTGTTTCCTTAGACTTTGTTGTCCGTCAACCGCGAAAATGTGACACTGTGAGATTTCGCTACAATTCTTCGCACTTAGTATTTTTTCAACAATGTGTCACGAAATCGCTACGCCAACTTCTTTCCTGCCCTTAGCCTCAACAATGTCGCGAAATCGCTACAAGTTTTTTCTTGCTCAGATCCATCCTACAAATGTCATGAAATCGCTACCATTTTCTGCCTTAAGCCTTTCTTGCTCACTGTGTCGCGAAATCGCGACGTTTGCTTGCATTCTCCACTGTTCCCACTTCCTATCGCGATTTCATGACGTCTTCGTCTTGCTTGGACTCATTCTCAAAAGTGTCACGAAATCACGCAGTTTTCTGCCTTAGACTCTTTTCATTCACCTGAACCGTGATCATGCAACACGTAGCGATTTCGCTACATCTTCTGCCTTTCGGGCTATGTGCCATATTTTGTCGTGATTTCGTGACGTATTCATGCCTTACTTTTCTGTCCATCCACATCGCAAAAACGTGACACGTCACTATTTCGAGACGTCTTTTGCTTTGTGTGCCTTGCTTACTATTATGTCGCGAAATCACGACGAATTTGATTATCATCATCCTTAGCTTGGTTTTTTCATGATTTCGTGATAGTTTCTAACATTATGCTTCCTGACCGTCGCAAGCCGCGAAAACGTGACATGTCACGATTTCGCTACAACCTTGTTGCTTTGCCCTCCATTGACCATTTTGATCGCGAAAATCTAACATGTCGTGATATCGCAACGATTTTGCCCCCTACTGCCGTTGACTGCGCTGACCGCGATTTCTCAACACGTCACAAAATCGCTATGACTTTGCGTTTGTTTTCTCTCTCCTCATCCGACCTACGATAATGCGACATGTCGCGATATCGCGACGATTTTCAACTTTGGCTCTCCATGCTATTTTTTTGTCGCGATTTCGTGATAGTCTTCAGACTTAGTTTTTTTTTTTGCATCAAAACCTGTAGAGGAGTTAGAATTTCAACAGCTAATGCATGAATAATCAATGATCAACATAAATGTGGCAAAAATGCCAACATTCTTGGCGGCTCGCGGGGTATACAGTTCTACTGTATGCAAGAATCCTAGGCCTGAATCCATTGGGCAACAGAGTCATGAAAACTTAGAATAGAAAGCTGGCTGCTGGGGTTCATCTCGATGGACTGCTGCAACAATGTCTGCTGAATAACTAAAACTTCAAAGAATCTTGTATTTGGCTCAACTGATCAGGTGCTGTAAAATAATCTCCATGAAAGCACCAGGGATACAAAAACGGAAATGAATGGAATGAGATCCTACGGATGCGCAGGTGGTGAAATGCGAATGGAATAGTGATATGATGGAATGGTGAAGTAGAGGAGTGATGCGGTAGATACAAGAACATAATGCTTCTGTGCTACCAGCTGCGATGGAAGGGGAATGGAAGTAAATGTACTAATGGAATGGAAGTGGAATAAATGATGAGAAAGGTGTGAACCATGGATAAACTATGATAAATGCTAAAATGACAGAGAACTTAGAAGAAAGGGATAAGAAGAAGCGGGAATAATAGGAAGGGAAAAAGAAACAACAGTAGTGGCTTTTTTTTTTTACTGCAGAAGAAAAAGGAGTAGGAGAAGGAGGAAAATGAAGAAGGGAAGGGAAGAAAAAGGAAGGAGAGGAAGAAATTGATAGGAAGCCACCAACTGCTGGGGAAGAAGAAGAAAAAAGAAAGAAAAACACGTACCTACGGGCTCGCATGCAAAAAGAGCCGAAGTGGACAAATGAAAACAATACTTTTTTTTTCTTTTTCTAATTTTTTTTTTTTTTTTGCTATATACACAAGTTTACGACATGATTGGCATGTCGCCACCACAAACCCAATCTCAGAGGGTTATCCGGTAAATCGACAGTGTCCTGACCAGATCCGATCATACTTGAGTCGATCCTTAAAATTGGGATGACCTCTTCCTAAAGTTCTCCATGTTGCAGACAGGGGCAAGTTATCCTGCATGTCAGTACCCACACAATCGACAAATAATGTAGCAAAGAAATTTGCCACATGGAAAGCTCCTGTAGGTACCCATTGTAGTAATGACTGAAGCCAATACCACCATCTTGGAGGGTTCCCTGATTGTGGACTGAGAACGGGTTCCTCCAACTCCTGGATCTGATCACAAAAATTGTCCAGCAACAGTACTTTCTCCAGGATCTCTTCAGACTCTTCCTCTTGATGAGGCATATTCAACAGGTTTCGACTAAATGCTTGCGTGTTGTGCATAGTTATGCCCTCTTGGTGCTCAGGTTGTTCTTCTTCTACTTCGCTCATCTCCTCTTGATCCATCTTCTGATAGAAATTACAAGCAACCATATCATCTATGGCTGGGACAATGCTTGCATATTCCCATCGTTGGCCTTGGATGAAATCTGCCTCTTGAGCTCCACACAGCTGCATCTCTGGTTTCTGCACAGTATAAGGAATCTGGCATGATGAATACTGCATAGGGTAGACAGGGGTGGTGACTATCGGATAAGGTAATGGAGCTTCTCTCCACTGCAACTTTCTTGATAGGAGCAAAAGTTGCTCCGCTTGTAATGCTTCCTCAAATATTTGAGGGAATCTACGTTCACCTGATTGCAGCAAGAGGAGGCTTATGTCTGGATGAAAAGCTCGAACATAGAAGTGGGCTTGGGTGGGTGTGGGTCGGATCATCTCTGGAATTCTCCTCCAACTTTTGCTGAATCGAACATTGAAGTCAGTGATACTCTCCATAGGTGCTCTCGTGATGTACATGAAAAATTGAAAGGGATCCTGAGAGCTATAAAAGAGATCCTCGTCGAATCTTTTGATTAGCGCTCCCGCTAGGTCATCCCATGAGCTGATGCTTTGACGCCTGAGCAGTCTGTACCACTGTAACGCCCTTCCTTGCAAAGACAAAACCAAAAGTCTGAGCATAACATCTTCGTGAACTATATCATGTAAAGTCGACAAAGTGGCAATATCTTCAACATGCTCTCGGGCCATTCCTTGGGTGCCATTATATTTTGTTAGGGCTTTCAGGGCACTTTTGGGAATCTCATGCCGAATTTGGAGATTCAGAGGGCCAGGATCATCCCATCTAGGACAGCATACCCTCGTCATTATGTATCTTCTTTGAAAAGGCAGACGTCCACGATCAAGAAATTCGGATCTTCAACTCAGCAAAGTCGCCAGATGAACTTACAAATCTCCGCTATGAGGTCAAGACAACTCATCAAAATCTTGAGACCTTCGGGTATGAAACAATAAAACTGTAAATCTCACCGATTATGGATCTTTTGAGATAGAAGAAGTTTGTCCCACCGGGCGTGCCAAAAACTATTGGTCACGAATCTGCCACAGGAAAGGATTTTACAGAAAATGCACCCTAGACCCGACCAACATTGAAATGCTGGGAGAAAGAAATGTCTCCCAGACCAATCTCTAGAGTGGGCTGGTTCCCTTACTATTCTAAGCTTGTTTTTAGATCAAAGTTACAGGAAAGGAATTGTAAAGATGCAGAAAGAAACGAGAAATATAGTCGTAGGCCGAATTTATCTGATCGGGAAAGAACAACAGCAGATAACTCTAAGTACACAAACAACAAATAACAGAAGACAATGACGTGATTCACTCACAACCTTGCACGGATGACCTCCAAGATAACATTCCAGAACTCACTCCCTTACTAGCAAATGTTAAAACTCAATACAGAATTAAAACTAAGCAGCAAATAAGAAATGTGAGCACAAATTAGGAATGCAGAATACAAAAGGTAAAATACACAAAAAATTGCCTACGAAACTAGAGAGCCGAATGTCTTATATTCATGCAAAGTACTTGAAAAGCTTTTAGCAAAAGTATCTCTCAAACTCCCGATACCTGCTCTTGAGATTTACATTGATTTATATAGAGGTCTTGCCTCTTTGCAGCATTAAAACTATGAAAAGGACCTCCTCGAGATCTACAAATTATGCAACGAAAACAAGGAGATGATATCCTTAAACAGCCTCGGAGAAACCAGAAATTAAATGCCATAAGGAGGAGTCGGTCGTCTTCATTAAATTGTTGTTCTTGGAAATGTGCATGAAATCGTTAGAAAAATCACGAACAGCAGCTTCGAATAATGGAAATATTCAATTCTGGTAGCTTGGGCACGTTCTTCTACCTTGACCGCATCAAAAAGCAGCAACACATTTAATTTTGGAGCGCTTTTAATCATCAAAACTCACAAAACTACATCGGGCCGTTTGAACTGCTTTCTGGCGCAAAACTGTAATAGGTCGCAAAAACGTGACATGTCACGAAATCATGACGTCTTTCTGCTCCGTACGCTTCTGTCGCTTTGAACTATGAAAACCAACTCTGTCGCGAAATCACGACGTATTCGGCTTTCGTATCTCCTTCGCAACCTTGCACCGTGAAAACGGGACGTTGTGCGATTTTGCGACGTCCGTACAATTATGCTCTTTCTCTGCTTTGTTTCTGCGACAATGCGCAATTTCGCTACATCTTTCATCTCTCTGTTCTCTTCGCTACATCAAACCGTGAAAACATAACATTGCACGATTTCGCTACATCTTTGCGTTGGCACTTTCATTGTTATCTCCATGTCGTGAAAATGAGACAATGCGCGAAATCACTACACTATCTTCCCACTGCTCAGTCTTGGCTTTTACATCGCGAAAATCCGACATGTCACGATTTCACTACAACTTTACTCACGCTGTACGGTCCTACTTCTAACTCACGAAAATGCGACGAATTTGCCTCTGTGTTTCTTCAACTTCCACCATGTCGCGATTTCACTACAAGTTCTGTTTCCTTAGACTTTGTTGTTCGTCAACCGCGAAAATGTGACACTGCACGATTTTGCTACAATTCTCCGCACTTAGTATTTTTTCAACAATGTGTCGCGAAATCGCTACGCCAACTTCTTTCCTGCCCTTAGCCTCAACAATGTCGTGAAATCGCTACAAGTTTTGTCTTTCTCAGCTCCATCCTACAAATGTCGCAAAATTGCTACCATTTTCTGCCTTAAGCCTTCCTTGCTCACTGTGTCACGAAATCGCGACGTTTGCTTGCATTCTCCATTGTTCCCACTTCCTGTCACGATTTCACGACGTCTTCGTCTTGCTTGGACTCATTCTCAAAAGTGACGCAAAATCGTGCAATTTTCTGCCTTAGACTCTTTTCATTCACCTAAACCGCGATCACGCAACACGTAGCGATTTCGCTACATCTTTTGCCTTTCGGGATATGTGCCATATTTTGTTGCGATTTCACGACGTATTCATACCTTAAACTTTTCTGTCCATCCACGTCGTAAAAACGTGACGCATCGTGATTTCGCGACGTCTTTTGCTTTGTGTGCCTTGCTTACTATTATGTCACGAAATCACGATGAATTTGATTATCATCGTCCTTAGCTTGGTTTTGTCGCGATTTCGCGACAGTTTCTAACATTATGCTCCCTGACCGTTGCAAGCCGTGAAAATGTGACATGTCACGATTTTGCTACAACCTTGTCGCTCTGCCCTCCGTTGACCATTTTGACCGCGAAAATCTAACATGCCGCGATATCACGACGTTTTTCCCCCTACTGTCGTTGACTGCGCTGATCGCAATTTCTCGACACGTCGTGAAATCGCTACGACTTTGCATTTGTTTTCTCTCTCCTCATCCGACCCGCGATAACACGACATGTCACGATATCGCGACGGTTTTCAACTTTGGCTCTCCATGTTGTTTTTTTGTTGCAATTTCGCGACAGTCTTCAGACTTAGTTTTTTTTTTTGCATCAAAACCTGTAGAAGAGTTAGAATTTCAACAACTAATGCATGAATAATCAATGATCAACATAATGTGGCAAAAATGCCAACAGGACCCGACCCTCTGAGCCATTAATGCACAAAATGGAGTACACCCTCGAAACCTGAGAAGTCGGCTCCTTACAGCTCTCGTGACTGAGCTCTCAAATCTATTACCAAAACTGGCAACTACGATCGGGTCAGCCATGGAAACATGCATTAATGAGACGTCTGAGCGTCCTTGGATTCTGGGTGCAGTGCTCGAGTGGTTGCCATGCTCATCGGGCTCCTTTTCAGGGATTGATACTTCATTTCCAATTGCTAAAAATGAGCAGCAAGCTTACCAGGCATGTAAAAATGCATTTATGAGGCACTTGATCACCTCGAGAAAATACCCATCTTGGAGAGCATGCCCTTGAAGCGCTTCGCTGGATCTTTATTCGCAACTTCGCTTCGCAATGGATTTGAGCCGAAGCAGATCCTCCTTCTTGATTTGTACTTTGCATGGTGGAGCTTCGTAAAACTGATTCGGGGAAGTTGAGTGCCGAAGCAGATTTCCTCCTCAAGGTGGGGCTCTTCATTCCTCGCCGCTTCATTGTCAAAATTGCTTCGCTAATGCATTGTAGAAATGCTTCACCATGATATTCTTCTAAAATTGCGATTCGGGAGGGTTTCGGCCAAAGCACATACTTGCCTTCAAAAATAATTCGTTCTTCACGACCTCCACTACTTCGGGTGAAAGTACTTTGCACGAAAGCTAGCCGAAGTAGATGCTTCGCAACAACTTTCGACGAAGTAGAAATGGTTTGCTGGTGGAGAGTCCCGAAGTGGATGCTTCGATGATTTTTTGGTGAAGTACTTCTCGGTGTTGTGCTTCTTCAAATCTTGCTTCGCAAGTTTCTTGCTCGAAGTAGTTGTTTGAAGTGCTTCGGGCCCGAAGTAGTTTTCTTACGCCTTCCTTGTATTATTTCTTCGGCACACCGCTTCGCAAAATTCTTGCCCGAAGTAGCTACTGGGAATGCTTCAAGTGTGAAGCAGACTTTCCTTCTTCGGCAAGGCTATCCTTTCAAAATGCCGCTTCACAAAAATTTCGCCCGAAGTAGCTGTTGGAAATGCTTCGGTTGCGAAGCTCTTTTCATACTCTTCTTTTTTCTTTCGGTGAAGCTATCTTCCTTAGCTTGTTCGGCAGCAAAGTTATTTCATCTTCATTTTATGTACAAGGGGGTGGCAGGGAAAGCCAAAATTGCTGCAACTTACAAATATTCTCAAAAACAACAAAAGAAATACTTTACAAAAAGAAACACTGTATAAAATTTTGATTTTTTCTACCCCATTGTGCAATGTGACAAAATTGTCAACATTCTTGGTGGCTTGCGGGGCAACGAGCTCGTCTCGGTGGGAGAACCCTTAGCCTTGATCCGTTGGGCCAGAGTTACCTCCAGACCCTTCTCCTTTTTCTATCTTCGGGGGCACTTCCACAGCTTGTTCTTCTTCTTCTTCTTCTTCCTCTTCTTCCTCTGACACGGCTTCCTGCTGTGGCGATGGGGCAAGGCGATCACGGATGCACTTCATGGTTCGGTGGACATGAGCCCAGGCACCCTTCGAGAAAGGCTCTTGATCTTGCAATGCCTTAACCAAAATGTGGAATCGATCAATCTGTCCAATATCAACATGCTTGGCTCTGGTGTACAGATCGTTTAGGCAGGCTGCAATCTTGCAGTATCTCAGAATGAAATCTGTGACCTGCATTTCTTTTATCGGCTCTGCCCACTCGTCTACCTTCGAGACGTCGCTTTCAAAATGAAGCCATGTTGGCTTAAGCTCTTCCTTGGTCAGAAGGTTCCCATCATCATCCATGAAGCTCGAGAAACCTAAGGAAGAGAGATCTTGGAAATAGCCTAGCGATGCACGTTGCTCATTCTCAAACACATCTAGGAGGTCTTTCACCTTCTGTGCTTTCCTCACATTGGAGAAGAAGGCGTGAACTGTGGCTTGGGCTGTAGACCAATCCCTAGATATCCGACTCATCGCAATGACCTGCAAGTCTTGATATTTAGTGCTTTGGACATCAAAAGCCAATTTGAGTTGGCCTCTAGCTTTCTGGGTGACCTCATCTATGATTGGCCCTTCTTCGACAACGACACGCTATGTTTCGGTGATGTAAGTTAAAATTGATAGGGCACTGGAGGCCCGGGATCTAAAATTCTTTAGCAAATGTGAGCGAATCTCTTTGATTTTTCCTCTGTCAATTAGCTCCAGGTTCTCCTCATACAACTGCTGCTACATCTGCAAGATCCTGCTTTTGAGCTCTTTGGCCCTCAGATCAGCTTCGACCTATATTTGGATTTGAATTTTGGTTGCATTCTACAGTTGTCTTATTTGTCATTTTAGAGCGTCTGCTTCTTTCTTTATCTGCTCACATTGCTTTTTCGAGTCTTTCAGCTTGGAGCGGACCCTGGCTAGCTCTTCTTCCAACTTGATATTGGCATTCTCAGCCTCAAACCTGCACTGATTGGCGATGTTTGCATGTGCTCGAAAAGTTTTGATCCTGACGTGCATGGATGCAGATTCATTATCTACATTTAAATGCTCCAGGTCCTTGGATTTATCTTGGTAATCGTAGTCCGCTAGAGTCATTTCATCCAGGGGCTTCTGGACCTTGGGGATCTTTTTCACCTTATGCAACTTCTCGGCCTTCAAATCAAAGACCACATTTTTCAACCTGGGCCAGAGAGCGCCCTCTCTTCTTCCTCGCCTCCAACATTTTTTCTGTGTTTTTTTGGGCTTGGAGTAGCTTTTCAGCTAGAGGGTGTTCCTTTATCATGGACAATTTTGACTCAAATAAGGCTGGATCTCCAGTCGAAGGGATAAAAAAATACAAAGAATGAATGGGGGATGCCTCACCGATAGGTTCGATGACAGGTGTACTATGATTTTCAACAAGTGAAACGATGCCATGTGAGACAGGGGAATGAGGAACGAGGTTTGAAGTTGGGGTACTGTATTTGCCCCGACTAAGGACCAAGGGAATAGTGGCGTGGGTAGGCGAAGTAGAACCAACATACTTGTCTCGGTCAGACGACTCGAATGGAGTGGGGCTAACAGGATCTCGAGGTAGACTTGGAGTAGCAACGGGAAACACACGAGGAGGTGATTGACTTTGCAAGGGAGAGAGAGACTGATGAGAACCTTTAGTCGAGACCACAATGGACGTGTTAGAAACCAAGGCAAAGGGTGGAGAGTGTGTACCTACGTGCCCTCTTGGAAGAGTAGCCATAGTGACTTCCTGTGTGATCGGCTCCTACTCCTGAACTTCGGCATTTTTGACCTCTACGACTTCTTCGGGGCCTCCCTCTTGCTGGAGGAGTTCCTCCACATTAATGATGTCCATATATGGGGCTGTCTCGACACTTTGTGATGTCACACCTTCAATGTTTGCTTTGGTCGGGCCTGATGCAGGTTGTCCGGCAGGAGCACTTGGAAGCTTCGTACGGGGTCGCTTCGGGTGACTTGGAGGCACTTGAGCTTGCCCCTGTCTCTTTCTTTTCTTCTTCTCTTATTGTTGCTCTGACCCCTCGGCACTTATGTCGAGGCTTTTTGTAGGTCCCTGAGGTAGTTCTTGTGGTGTGGCTTTGGGTTCTTCCTCTTCTTCCTATTTTGAAGCATCATCAGCTCTTCTTGGGCTTTCGCCCGATCCTGGGGTAGCTGGAGGAACAAATTCGACGAAGGATATGGGCTTCCAAGTCCCAACATTGGCTTCGTAAATAATTGTGAAGTCCTTATCCGTTGCCAAGAGTCCATAGGAATTCATCTTTTGGTGATGGACTCTCATTATCCACCATTCCTTTAATTGTTCCACGCTCCAATCTTTCACTTCCTCCCTCAGATCGTCTTTCACTTTTCTCCAGAATGTGGAGTCTGGGCTTGGGAAGGGGTGCCGAACTGGGTCGTACTCGACCTCCATAGGGTAGAATTCATGCCAAGGAGGCAATGTCCTCATCCTTTCCAAATGCCATTCTAAATCCCTCCCATTAGGATTATTTCTCTGATCCACTATCTCTGGACGAGGGCAGACATGAAAGTTCTTGAACCGGAGGTGGTCCCTCATTACTCCCAAAGGATCATAGCACCATTGCTAAGGAATTTGGAGCAAACCAAAGTTGGAAAGCTTCTCCTCCAGGAAAGCATTTTGCTTTAGGGCAAATACTTCAATAACCCCCATTTTGAAGGGGAAGTCGCAAGTGTGCACCCATTTTCAACCATGGCCGTAGATGGTGTTTGTTGCGTCGCTCTGTTGAGCGACCTCTAATGCGAACTGGTACTCGAAGGGGTAGATAGGAAGTAGGAAGGGCTTGCCTATGAAGCTGAACAGGCGAATCACAAGCCCCTATGTCAGTTGAAACATGTCTCCTTTCTTCTCCTGCACCACTCTGTCTCCCAAACTTAGGGGTACCCGAGGGCAAGACCCTGTTAACAAATGCATAGTGGGTCCCAAGAATTATTGATTAAAAGAATAATAAGACTCTGCCCTCAATAGGAGGGGAGTCCACTGGTATACAGGCAGAGGATTTCCATCCTTGCTGCTTGAAAAAATGGTAACATGGGGAAAAATTTTATGTACATGGTAGAAAAATAGCCAAACAAGGAAAGAGCAAGGCCTAAAGTACTGGCTCATTCCAAAATTCTTCATGCTGGTCAGTCACGTGTGCAAGGTTCGGGCCACCCATTCTACCCAGTCGAAGAATACTGGGTTGGTGTTTGACCTCGAAGCATCAGGGGCATAAAACTCCCCTCTGGAAATACACTCAGCCAAAGACACCTGCCAGGGGTGCACCAAAGCATCGGTTAACAGGCCTACCACCCATGCAATGATGGAGAAAATATCAGTGTTCTTGAAGGCTGCCAATGGTAGGGGCATTTGGGGTAGCTTGCCTGAAGGGATTCCACTCTTGAGGTTCTCACTCAGAAACTTTACAATGTAACTAGAGGAGGTGAACCTCTCCATTTGCTCGCTCAAGATAACATTGCGAACTGAATATCCCTTAGGTGGGCCCTACTGTGGCATGAAGGCTGCTTGCACATCTTCTTTTAAGATTGAAAATAATTTATGTCCAGCGACATCTAGCACTTGTCGGGAGGAGGGCTGGTAATTTTGCGCTATGGCATTGATCAGTTTGGGACAATGATGCATGGGCGGGGTCAGATACCAGTATATTTGAGAATAGTATGCGATGACCATTTTATTTTCCGTCGAGAGCCTACTCCTCATGAACTCGATAGTGTATCTGAGTTCTGCCATGCTCTTGGAGAGTTCTGTGTCCCTGATTTTTTCCCACCCATCAATTGGTGGTTCTGTAGGTTGTTCATCTTCGAAATATTCTTTCTCCTCCACAACTTGCTTTTCTGGGCGGAGGTTTAGGTCGACCCTCTTGGGTCTCTGCTTCTTCTCCTCCTGACCCTTCTTTGTTTTTTTAGGGGTCGTGACTTCTAGGTCCTTCTTCCTTTCCTTGGAGTTTTTCTTCCCCATGATATATGTTCAAAAAAATAGGGTTTACAGTGCAGAGGACTTTGGCGCGAAGGCAAAAGAATTACAGGTCGACAGCAGAACTCTCAATCTCACATGCAACAGTAGGCAAATAACCTTCTTGCTGCTAAGGATTGCGTTTTATAGCCTTAGAAGGCAACTACCTCCATTTATGGCTCCTGTCATAATTAAATCTACCAGTCTGTCCTGGGAGATCGTTGCACCATTTGATTGGCTATCCGGCGGTGTAGTACACGGGTTCATGCGTTTTGATTATTACACCTTGCATTGGAAACGCAACCCGCTGCCACCTCGTACCTCGACACGAGATTTTCTCCTAATCGAATCCTCTCGGGATGTGTTCTGCCACCTTTGCATTAAACTCGCCTGCTTTGAATGCCTTCCAAGGTATCTGTCGACACGTTTCTCTAGGCACATTTTAAATGCTCCTGCCTCGTTCATTGTCGATTCGAAAACGGTGAAAGTAGCGCTGAACATGCTTCGCAGTGAACCTCCGATGGGAGCTCATTTTCTACACTTCAAGCCTGAAGTACTTTTACCTTGCTGCATCACCATTTTGCTTTGCGAAAGGCTATCTCCAAAGCTTGTTCCCTTTGAGAGGTGATTCGCTAGATTTGCTTCGGAAACTACTTCGCCCATGTTTCTTTTGCGAAGCATTTTTTCTGCCTTGGTTTGAATTTTGGTTTGGCATTTTGAGGGTAAAGTGCTTCGCTGCGAACCTCTTTGCATCGGCTACTTCGCATCAAAAGTTTTTGAAGTAGATTTTGGCTATGTTTGGCGAAGCTAGAGTTTGCCATTGTGGTGATGTGGTACTTAACTCCTCTGTCATCTTGGAACATGGTATATATACAAGAATGAAAAAATTATATACAAGGTAAAACTTGAACACACGCACATTTTTTTTTTTTTTTTTTTTGCCTCAGCGATGATAAGTCTTCAGATGAAGACCATTGACAGAAATTGGAAATACCTGGCCATCTGCATCCTTGAGGATGAAAGAGTTGGCCGAGTTCACCTTCACAACTTCGAACGGTCCACCCCAAAAAGCATCCAGCTTATCGTGATTCCCAGGCTTGGCCTTCTAGGAGTCCCACTTCCATACCAGATCTCCCACTTTGAATGTGTGATCGGATGATTTTTTCTTGAACCAATCTCAGGTGACCTGAGCATGCTTAGCGAAGCTCTGGTAGGCTTTCTTGCAATCTTCTTCTAGCTGCAGTAGCTGAGCTAGTCTGTTTTCAATAGTATTGACTCTATTTTCTTCGTCTAACAATTGCAATGCAGGGATCTCTATGTGGGTAGGTAAGATGGCCTCCTTGTCGTAGACCAGGGCATAAGGTGAAGTCTTGATTGACTTCTTGACAGAAATTCGATCGACCCACAAGGCACGATCTAGAAGGAGATGCCAAGTCATTTTGTTCATCTTTATGAGATTTCTTAGCACCCTTAACAAGGTCTTGTTGGTGGATTCTGCCAATCCATTGCCCTATGGATAGTAGTTAGAGGAGACTTTATGATATATCCCATATTTGTAAAGGAATCCATTGATTTTGGCACCTGCGAAGCCAGGACCATTTTTCGTGATGATTGCTTCTGGAATGCCAAACTACGTGATCAATCCCTCTAGGAAAGTTATGACAGTCTCCTGATCAGCATGTTCTGTGGGAATTGCTTCGACCCATCTAGTGAAGTAGTCGATCGCGGTCAGGATGAATTTATACCCGATGGATGAGTTCGACGATATGACCCTGTTGAGTGGTATTTTCACCCAATTGTGAAAGTACACTCTCCTTTAGGATTTGGGTTCCAAATCCCCTCTTGCAAAGAAGTTAAACAAACAACTTCTCCAAGGTCTCCGTTGTATTAGCATTTGCATATGTGTATTAGTAATCTCAAATATAAGATATTCAATTTGAATGCTTGGAACACCTTAGTGATTGCAAGTAACTATAAACAAGGGGC
Organism: Wollemia nobilis; assembly: GCA_028583015.1. Lineage (NCBI taxonomy): Eukaryota > Viridiplantae > Streptophyta > Pinopsida > Araucariales > Araucariaceae > Wollemia > Wollemia nobilis. The sequence continues at coordinate 1,996,124 of JAQPPZ010001919.1, forward strand.
AATGTTGGTTTATTTCATCATGAAACTTTAGTGATTGTTCATTGATTTTGATATTTTTTATTTTAATGTCTTGAAAAGTTAAAACTTCTAGAAAAATATAAAATGCAGAAAATGAAAATGAAATGCAAAAATTGAAACTAAAATGCATTCAGTATGATGCTATCCTATTTCGACAAAATCGAAGATGTGAGGTTTCCATGCATGCAACCTAACCTATTGGACCTGCAAAACAAGCACAATCCCGATAAGCTAAGTGTTGGTTCCTAGGGTAAGAAATAAAATTCAGATTTCAAATATTCGCCTAATGTAACCCAAACAAATGGCATCAACATTATCTATAAATTTGAAATCTGAAAAGATGAAAGAATAAACATTAAATCCATAGCATGCAAAGAAAATCTCCTTCTTTCTTGCCCACAAGATGCAAATTTCTGAATACTTTTGCATTAAAAATGTGTCATTTTACAATAGCAGAATTTTTGGTTTTCCCAAACCAGTCCATGGAAGAGAAACGACTCAAACAGGTCCAGAACGGCATCATCGCCTTCAAGTCTACAACTCTGCTCGTCGCAATCTCCAACCCATGTCCATGAAGAAGAAAAACCAGTCTTCGAAAGAAAAACAGCCCAACTAGGTCCAGAATGGCCTTATCGCCTTCAAACCTGCAACGCTACTTGCAACAATTTTCCACCCCTATCTAGCCTCTTTGAATGGCGTATTTAAACTCGTGAAAACCTTGTTCCCTTCCCTGACGGTTCGTTTCTTTTTCGATGGCTGTTCATTTCACCTTCCCTACATGCGTGTGCTTCGGTTTCCATTTTGTGGCCCTTTGCTACGTTTTCTCCACATAGGCTTGCGTCCATTTCCTTCCCTATGTAACGACCATCTTAAATGATTTCCAATCATTAAAGATTTCTTATGTAACGCTTGGTCTTATTTACTGGATTTTGTCCTTATGTCCATGTCATTATGCAGGTCTGTTACCTTGGCGAAAATGGAACATGTCGCGATATCGCGACATTTCTTGCCCCTTCTGTCTTTTGTTGCTTTCAGCCGCAAAAATGCAACATATCGTGACACTTTTTCTTTCTTCCCTCTCTCTTTGCTTTGAATCGTGAAAATGCAACATGTCACGATATCGCGACACTTTTTCCTGTACGGCCGCGAAAACGCAACATGTCGCGATATCGCGACACTTTTTCCTGTACGACCGCGAAAACGCAACATGTCGCGATATCGTGACACTTTTTCCTGTATGGCCGCGAAAATGCAACATGTCGCGATATCGCGACACTTTTTCTTTCTCTGCTTGTATGCCCATCTTGAATCGCAAAATGCAACATGTCACGATATCATGACACTTTTCTTTCTACTCTATTTCTTTCCTTGTTTGGCCGCGATGGAGCAACATGTAGCGATATCGCGACACTTTTTCATTTAGCCGCGATGGAGCAACATGTCGCGATATCGCGACACTTTTTCATTTTTAGCCGCGATGGAGCAACATGTAGCGATATCGCGACACTTTTTCATTTTTAGCCGCGATGGAGCAACATGTAGCGATATCGCGACACTTTTTCATTTTTAGCCGCGATGGAGCAACATGTCGCGATATCGCGACACTTTTTCATTTTTAGCCGCGATGGAGCAACATGTAGCGATATCGTGACACTTTTTCATTTTTGGCCACGATGGAGCAACATGTCGCGATATCATGACACTTTTTCTCCTTGTGGTGTTTTGCTTTTTTTCCTTGATCTTTAGCCTATGGGCCACTTCGGTCTTCTTGGAACACATGCAAAAAAGGTGGGTCCCCAATTTTGGGGTACGTTGTGGATCAGCCACAACAAATGGCGACTCTATCTGGGAAATGCTCTTGAGCATTTCGGTGAGAACTCAACCTGAAACAAAAAAACACAGACTCAAATACAAGCATTAGCAAATATCCCAAGAATGAAACTAGACGAGAAATACATGAAACATTAGAATTATTAAGCATCAGCTCGGTGTGTGCAATGTGCTTCATTCCCTATCGTTTGAAACTCGTTCAACTTTCCATTGTCAGTTTCACTTATGATTCGTATGCAAGGCTATGAATGATTTGTGCAGGATTTGATGTATGATGAAGATGCTAGAGATATAACAACCTGCTTTGCAAAGGCTCAGACCTTCTAGTATCATGAACAAACATATTAAAATTGTCAAACCCTCTTAGGACCAAATATATGTATACTTGAATTAATTTACTAGATCCCAAAGTTGGTTATGTGTCACTACCATCTTGAACCCATGTGCAAGTGTAAGTAAGATCAGAGCTTTGGGGAATAGGATTCCCAACCTAAGCGAGATGGGAATTTAACCCTATCCTTACTACTCGATCCGGAGTTCATTACCTCATCTTGAACAAAATGATTTAACCTGTTATGGATGAAACTGTCGAGCTAGCCTATCCGTTTGAGCGATCGGTGGTCTTGCTTTTAGACAAGACATGTTGCCACGCATGAGCATACTCCATCGCCAGCCAGGGCGTCTATAGCCTCGATGGAGACTAACCCTATAATCCATGGTTTGGCTCTACTTTTGATTTCTTGGACCTTGGTGATGACTACCCATCCTTGCAAGGGACATGTAGTACGATCCTTCCAGTCCAGTATTAATAAAGAAATGAAAAATATTTTCTTTTGAATTCAAGTTCTTGAGTGGGCAAAATGGAAGCTTTGGGGAATCGAATTCTCAACCTAAGCGAGATGAGAATTAGACCCTATCCTTACTACTCCATGAAGGTCAAATCAGAGCTTTGGGGAATTAGATTCTCAACCTAAGCGAGATGAGAATAAAACCCTATCCTTACTACTCCATGAAGGTCAAATCAGAGCTTTGGGGAATCGGATTCTCAACCTAAGCGAGATGAGAATTAGACCCTATCCTTACTACTCTGATTTTAGATTTTAAGCACTATGGGAGTGGTAAAAACCACTGTTTAAGGATTATGTTGCATGATAGGACAGACACGAAATACTCTTTTCGCCTCACCTTTTCTTCCAAGTATGGTTTTGACCATTTTGCTCAAGATCCTCTTTTAAAATATGTAAAACGTGCTTGGCTCAAGATAGTTTGGGCACCAGTTCCCAACCTTAGGATCCTTTTAATATATGTTATGTAATAACCCTAAGAGGATTCAACACCTTTTCAATGATTGCCCATGAAATGAAGATGCAACTGAGATGGAATGTATATGCAATGCGGAATGTACATGAGATATGAATGCATTGCTCCTTTTGAAATGCGGATGAAGTATACCACCTACTTTGCCATAATTTATAAAACTGACAACTTCCTGCATCATAAGTTCCAAACGATATTCTTTAATGTGTTTGCAAAATTCGTGGAGCTTTCTGCAATACAATTTCGATGTTTCATATTCTCCTAGTCTTAGTCAACATTCATAAGGACCTAAATTAACAAACCAAAAATGTCCAAAGGACCAACACACAAAACTCCAAAAAGATCTAATCTTAAAACCAAAAGTATATACAATATAATACAAGATGATGCAAAAATTTTGGATTATCATTTTCTCGGATCCCAAACCTGATTAGAGCATTCCAAAAGACATATAATATGATACACATGCCGAATGTGGAAGGAATCTAACGAAAACAAGATTAGACCAAACCATGCAACCAACTTCAACTTTCCTCTCTCACCCCACCAATTAGATTTAGTTCCATTAGTATTCTCATAGGTGAGATTCAAATTACCATATTGATTAGACAATGGTTGATTTTCAATTCTTTCTTGTCTATTCTTTAAGGTGCAAATTTCATAATCCCATTCATGATTTAGAACTAGGCTTTCTTTATTCAAAATGAAATTTTGTAAGCAAGAGCCTATTTCTAAAAATTTCAAAGCTAATTCATTTTCCATGTTCTTAGGCCAATCAAAATTGTGCAACAATTTACAAGTATCTAGGATATTTACTAAATGGGGATCATTAAGAGTTTTTATCCTAGATTCAAGAATTAATTGTTGATGAATTTGATTTAGCAATTTAAGTGCATCAAGTTCCTTTTCATTCATTAAAGTAATGTTATCAAAGGTGTGGTTAGAAATTAATCCTTGTTCTTCATTCACCTTCAATGGCATTTCATCATAAATATCATTTGAATTATACAAATCTTCACCAAAATCTTGGATGTTTGAACACAAAGGTTTAGATTTTACCTTTTTCACATTTTCATTTACCAAGATTTGGTGAGGATTTGCAATTGCCTCTTTTACCTCATGGTCTTCATATTCTTCATTGATTACTTGTTCATCAAACATACCAAAATTGGGCACCCAATTAAAAACATGCCCATCCTTTTCAACCCTCAAATATTCTTGGTTGAAGTGTATGTCAAGTAACTCATCTTCATGATCAATCACTTTCGTTGCTTCCAATAGATCAACCACTTTGTCATTTAATTCCAATTCTTTGTTCACTATCCCTGGTATCTCTTCCAAAACATCCTCAAATTGCACAGGAGTTGTAATATCTTCTTTTGAGTAGGCGATTATGTTGTCCTGTATATCAATTGGCACACAAGTTTCATTAGCAGCTTTGGAGTGAGTGTAGTCTTCCCACTTCTTCCATGAATCATAGTAGTCACCTTCCAAATTCAAGCTGTGACGCTCAAATACTTCTTCTCCATCCTCTGATTCATCAACCTGTTCCTCATCCAATTCATCTTCACCTTCCATAGATGGTCCAGTTATTTCCAAAAGTGGGTTATTTCTTGAATTCAAATTAGTAAAGCTATCATAATCCAAATTTGTAACCCATGATTCAATTTTATCACAATTTGGAGGGTGAAGAAATTTTTGATCATTAATTCCAAGCTTCTCATCGAGAGTGTCTTCCAAGAACAAGTGATGATGCTCAAGTACTTCTTCTTCATCTTTTGATTCATCAACATGTTTCTCACCCCATTCATCTTCACCTTCCTCATGCTCACTCTCTTGACGATATAGAGTTTCCCCCACCAAAATTTTGTTCTCTCCTTGTTGATGTTGGGATGGACCCTTATTTGGCACAAGTTCCAAATCATCCACTTGAGCTTGGAGACAATGGGTATACATAGCAATTTCGGGACAATTCCTTTCATTATGCTCCCTTGTATCATGCAATCTACACCCGTTTTCCCATGCAAAATCAGAAATATTAAGAATGGAACTAGAGTGACTTGGTCCTACAGAAGTATCTATCTGATTAGCAATAGGGGAAGGCACACCCCCATTGTTTGGCTTCGTATTCCATTGTCTCCCTCCATTGTTGAAATTTTGATTTGGATGAGGGGCATGGAATTCATACTTCTGTTGTTGAACCAAATCATTACTCAATTTGTGAACCATATTTTTGAGCTCTTCAACCTCTGAATAAATCTCTTTTGGTTGAGCTATGTTATTGCTAGTTCCAATAGGATTTGCGTAATTGGTGAGATCTTGACTTAATATTTGAGTTGGATTTTGAACCACTTGATTGATGTAGGGATTCACACTTTGCATCGGGATTGGACTGGGTGCGTAAGCGGGTGTTGATGAATATGGTTGTTGATAAGGCAAAGCATTTATGCCTGATATTTGTGGTGCCATGATCTGATTCATCATAGGAGCTTGACCATATGGACCATATTGTCCTACCATAGGCATCTAGGAAAACCCATAACTTTGAGGTGTCATTTGTTGTTCAATGGTCATAGCTTCATTGTAGGCTAGAGCGAGCGTGGTAACTTGAGGATTTTGCCTTGCAAACATTGTCGTCATAGGATCCAATGCCCCAAAATATATTTGCAAAGCTACTACGGGATCAATAGCAAAATTCCAAATTGCTCTATTATAGCACTTCTGAAATTTCTGATTAAACGTTTGGATTGGCTCATCCTGGCCTCTTTTGCATGTAATGAACTGATTATATATGATTGTGGGATCTAATGGTGACCTGAATTGGTTGACAAAAGCATTCTCCATTTGCGTCCATGACATAATGGAACCAGTAGGTAAGCAAATATACCATTCGTAAGCCACTTGGTCTAGGCTCATGGGGAAGAGTCTACAAGCCACATCTTCATGTTGAACTTGCAATCTTATCAAAACATCCCTATAGGCCTGAATATGCTCTTCTACGGTCCTTGGGCCATCCGATTTGTATTTGGGCAAAAATCTCTCTATATTCCTAGGGATCTCGTGAATATCCCCTACAATATTCAAAGGAATGTTATTGACTCCGTACCAAGGAGGTGGTGGAGGTTGGGCCATTTGATTCAAAATCAATGATGATAACCCTACAAGAACTTGACACAACTCTTAGTACCTCAAAGAAAACCTGCGACACACAAAAAATCCTGCAATTAATGAAATCCAAAGAATAACCTCAACATATGTTAGTCATGAAAGAAGGAACCTTGACAAAGCATATTCTAAAAATGTAAGTTTCTGATTCACCAGATCACATATGCGCAAGTGAAGAGCATACTCCTAGTGTTGTAGGCTTTCTGATTCACAAGATCACATTACGCGCAGGTGAAGAGCATAATACCGACAACAAAACATTTTTAGACAAAATAATTCCTTACAAATTAGCATCAACTAAGAGATGTATCCATTAAAATCGAATGAAAGTAATTGCATGGAGACAATTTTTTATTTTTATTTTTAAATCAAATCAAGACACTTTATTCCTGTATGAACAATCAAAAAGTGTTAGAACAATGCATAGCAATTCATGTCCTCCTTTTAACACTACAAGGTTGTATTGTTAAAAGAGGGCTAAAGATAATAATCAATAGGGCATGAAATATTCAAAATTTAAATCCCTATAGCATTTAAATCACTCTGAAATAAAACAATTCGAGGCCCTCCTTCTAGCGCCAATCTATTGAGTGGTATTTTCACCCGATTGTGAAAGTACACTCTCCTTTAGGATTTGGGTTCCAAATCCCCTCTTGCAAAGAAGTTAAACAAACAACTTCTCCAAGGTCTCCGTTGTATTAGCATTTGCATATGTGTATTAGTAATCTCAAATATAAGATATTCAATTTGAATGCTTGGAACACCTTAGTGATTGCAAGTAACTGTAAACAAGGGGCAATGTTGGTTTATTTCATCATGAAACTTTAGTGATTGTTCATTGATTTTGATATTTTTTATTTTAATGTCTTGAAAAGTTAAAACTTCTGGAAAAATATAAAATGCAGAAAATGAAAATGAAATGCAGAAACTGAAACTAAAATGCATTCAGTATGATGCTATCCTATTTTGACAAAACCGAAGATGTGAGGTTTCCGTGCATGCAACCTAACCTATTGGACCTGCAAACAAGCACAATCCGGATAAGCTAAGTGCTTGTTCCTAGGGTACGAAATAAAATTCAGATTTCAAATATTTGCCTAATGTAACCCAAAGAAATGGCATCAACATTATCTATAAATTCAAAATCTGAAAAGATGAAAGAATAAACATTAAATCCATAGCATGCAAAGAAAATCTCCTTCTTTCTTGCCCACAAGATGCAAATTTCTGAACACTTCTGCATTAAAAATGTGTCATTTTACAATAGCAAAATTTCTGGTTTTTCCAAACCAGTCCATGGAAGAGAAACGACTCAAACAGGTCCAGAACGACATCATCGCCTTCAAGTCTGCAACTCTGCTCGCCGCAATCTCCAACCCATGTCCATGAAGAAGAAAAACCAGTCTTCGGAAGAAAAACAGCCCAACTAGGTCCAGAATGGCCTTATCGCCTTCAAACCTGCAACGCTACTTGTAGCAATTTTCCACCCCCGTCTAGCCTCTTTGAATGGCGTATTTAAACTTGTGAAAACCTTGTTTCCTTCCCTGACGGTTCATTTATTTTTCGATGGCTATTCGTTTCACCTTCCCTGCACTGTTCGTTTCACCTTCCCTGCATGCGTGTGCTTCGATTTCCATTTTGTGGCCCTTTGCTGTGTTTTCTCCACATAGGCTTGCGTCCATTTCCTTCCCTATGTAACGACCATCTTAAATGATTTCCAATCATTAAAGATTTCTTATGTAACGCTTGGTCTTATTTACTGGATTTTGTCCTTATGTCCGCGTCACTATGCAGGTCTGTTACCTTGGCGAAAATGGAACATGTCGCGATATCGTGACATTTCTTGCCCCTTCTGTCTTTTGTTGCTTTCAGCCACGAAAATGCAACATGTCGCGATATCGCGACACTTTTTCTTTCTTCCCTCTCTCTTTGCTTTGAATCGCAAAAATGCAACATGTCGCGATATCGCGACACTTTTTCCTGTACGATCGCGAAAATGCAACATGTCGCGATATCGCGACACTTTTTCCTGTACGGCCGCGAAAACGCAACATGTCGCGATATCATGACACTTTTTCCTGTATGGCCGTGAAAACGCAACATGTCGCGATATCGCAACACTTTTTCCTGTACGGCCACGAAAATGCAACATGTCGCGATATCGCGACACTTTTTCTTTCTCTGCTTGTATGCCCATCTTGAATCGTGAAAATGCAACATGTCGCGATATCGCGACACTTTTCTTTCTACTCTCTTTCTTTCCTCGTTTGGCCGCGATGGAGCAACATGTAGCGATATCGCGACACTTTTTCATTTTTAGCCACGATGGAGCAACATGTAGCGATATCGTGACACTTTTTCATTTAGCCGCAATGGAGCAACATGTCATGATATCGTGACACTTTTTATTTTTAGCCGCAATGGAGCAACATGTAGCGATATCGCGACACTTTTTCATTTTTAGCCGCGATGGAGCAACATGTAGCGATATCGCGACACTTTTTCATTTTTAGCCGCGATGGAGCAACATGTAGCGATATCGCGACACTTTTTCATTTTTAGCCGCGATGGAGCAACATGTAGCGATATGCGACACTTTCATTTTTAGCCGTGATGGAGCAACATGTAGCGATATCGCGACACTTTTTCATTTTTAGCCATGATGGAGCAACATGTAGCGATATTGCGACACTTTTTAATTTTTAGCCGTGATGGAGCAACATGTCGCGATATCGTGACACTTTTTCTCCTTGTGGTGTTTTGCTTTTTTTCTTTGAACTTTAGCCTATGGGCCACTTCGATCTTCTTGGAACACATGCAAAAAATGTGGGTCCCTAATTTTTGGGTACGTTGTGGATCAGCCACAACAGAACCCTATGAAATCCAACCCCCATTATTGAAAGGGCATTTCTATTTGTATCGGTTGGAGAGGCATTGAAGCATTTCTGCTTCGGTTGGCAAACTTATGACACTGCTCGCATTTGCGACAAACTGCGAAGGCATCAACGAAGAGTGTGGGCCAATAATAACCCACCTTGATGATTTTTAATGTCGTCGTTCTTCCCACGAAATGACCTCCAGATAATCCTGAATGGAATTCTCCCAAGACTCTCCTTTTATCATCATCTTTTATGCACCTAAGAAGGACACCATCAATGTTTCTAAAAAATAGGTCTTCGGGGTGCAAAGTATATCGGGAGGACCGCATCCTAAAATGCCTTCGCTGTGAAGCATTTAGATGTGAAGGACATCTATCGGTGTTGAAGTATTCGACTATTTCACTGATCCAGTCTTTCTCGTCCTCTTCTTGGTTTGTGAAGCATCCTGTCGCTGCTGAGTCATCCCACTGAGATTCTGTAGCTTTGGCCGCTACGCTCTTCGCTAATTCTTGACATAACGCATGACCACGAACCAGTTTTGTGGGTCTGATCTCAATGTCGAACTCCTGTATCTTGCTGACCCAACCGGCTCTTTTGCTTCCCAATTCTCCTTGGATGATGAAATTGTGCACATCGGGGTGAATGACAAAGACCGTAACCCGGCTTTGGGAAATGAATTGCTTGAATTTCCTAAGAGATTTCATTACTGCATGCACCTATCTTTCTATGAAATTATATTTTTCTTCATGGGGGTTTATCACTTGACTTAGAAACGCAATGGGGCGCTCTTTGCCATCTTCCCCCTTTTGTGTCAGGACCGCAGCATTGCTCTCAGGTTCTCCTATAGCATATAGGATGAAGTCCCGATTGTAGTTAGGTTTGGTCAGGACCAGCACCTGAGCGATTCGAGACTTGATTTATTCAAATGCTTCTTTCCTCTCCTTCGTCCAGATGAATTTTGCGCCTTTCTTCAAAATTTCGGACATCAGCTTGATGACCTGGGCGAAATCTGGGACAAACTTCCTCATGAAGTTGATCTGGCCGAAGAAATATTGAAGTCCTTTCTTGTCCACTAGGAGTGGGAGTTTCATCAGAGCCTCAGCTCTGTCAGGATCTACAGCGAGACCCTTCTCTGATATCGCATGTCCCAACAACTTCCCTTCATTAACTGCGAATACGGATTTCTTCGAATTGATTGAAATGCCAAACTCTCCAAATTTTTCAAATACCTGTTGTAGATGAAAAGAATGATCCTCAATTCTTCGAGATAAGACAGTCATGTCATCCAAATAGATAAATATAACCTTATTCAAGAGCTCGCCAAAAGCTAGATCCATGGCCCTCTGAAAAGTGGCCCCCGCATTCGAAAGGCCGAATGGCATTCGCTGGTAAGCAAATGTTCCCCATTTGGTGGTGAATGCGGTTTTATGCTAATATTCATCCCTAACCTAGATATGATTATATCCGAAGAAACCATATAGTAGGGAGAAGTGCTGAGCCCCGGCTACTGAATGCAAGATCTGATCTATCTACGAGAGAGGGTAGTGATCTTTAAGCGAAGCCTGGTTTAGGTTGTGAAAGTCCACGCATAACCTTATTTCTCCATTCTTTTTTCTCACTGGGACTATATTCGCTACCCAAGAGGAATGCTTTATGGGATAAATTATCTTTAGCTCGAGCATCTTCAGGAGTTCGGCCTTCATCAGGACCTCGATCTTCAGATTAACAAGCCTTTGCTTCTGCCAGAAAGGTTTGATTCCCTCCTGCAACTCAATTGTATGTTGGATCAGTTGTCGGTCGTATCCCTTCAGGTCTTGATAAGACCAAGCCACTGTGTCGGGATACCTTTTGCACAGAGATCAGATCTGCTTTAGCTCTTTCAAAGTGCAATTTGTTCCAACTTTTACTGTCTTTCCAGGTTCAAGCTCCAAATCCTGATACTGCTTTGCATTGACTTTGATCCTATGAGAAACTGCTCGATCATTTTTATCAAAGAGGCTTTCAAGAGTAATTAATCCCTTGGGAACATGGTTATTCTTCAATTGAACTAGCCCTTCATATTCCTCATCGTCAGGGCTTCTCTTCTCAACTGTGGTTGCTTCTTAAATCATAAAATTCATAATCTGCTCTTCGTTGTCAAAAACTTGCCAATGCAGATCTCTGTCTGGGACGGAGGGCTTGTAAATCATCCTCACAGCTTTAGGCTTATGCACCATGTCTTCTGCTGGAGAATATTTGGCTGCAATGGATGCTAGAACATCAGCATGTCGGTTCTTTTCTCTTGGAATAGACTGCATATTGAGAGATTCGAACTGGTCGAACAAGTCCCATACTTTGTTACGGTATGACTTGAGATAGTGCTTCTTTGAAGTGCACTTGTTGGTGACTTGATTGCATACCAATTCTGAGTCTCCAAAGATTTGGATATGCTTTATGCCTAACTTTTCTACTTTTTTGAGTCCTAGGCATAATGCTTCATATTATGCTACATTGTTGGTGCAACTCCACACCAACCGGTAACAATATTCCTTTTGCTCTCCAGAAGGTGATACTAAAAGAATTCCTACCCCAGCATCGTTTTTGCATCGGGCGCCATCGAAGAATAACTTCCATAATTTGCCTTGGGCAGAGACCTTATCTTCTGACTTGATGTGTTTCTCAGGCTTGGCGATGACATAACATCCAATCTCGATTTCTATCATGGAATTAAAGTCTGCCAATGAAAACTCATATTCACAACTTAACTATGCAAGGGATTCCTCGACCAGGTCCGCCTGCTCTATCCCTTCCACTATCGCATGCACAAGATCGTTGCTCTCTTCTTTGGACATCTTCTGTACTAAGAAGGTAGAAGGCTTCTCATTGTATATATTTACTTTCTTCCCTTTGAATGGGATCTCCAAGTGCGAATAATCCATAGATAGATATCCTCCTAGCTTCGTCGTAAACTCTCTTGACAAGCACATACTGAAATACGGCTCGAGGTCTACAACCACCACCTCTTGTATGACTGTGATCTGAGGCATCTTGTGTAGTCGGATAGGTATATCTTTAATCACTCCTATAGTCTTCATAGGATTGCCATCCAACTGGAGCACGCCATGGCTACTTCGCGTATATTCCATCCCTATTTCTTCACATACTGCCTTGGGCATGACTGTTGTTGCGGCTTCGGAGTCAATCATACAGTTGTGAACAATATACCCTTCCATCTGTAGAGACAGGTAGAACGGAGGTGGCCGATTCTTTCATGTAATGGATTTGGATAGGGTCTGCACTAGGGCAAGTGATGCTACTTTTCTTTTTTTGGTTATCTTCAACGATTCTTGCGACAGGTCCACTTATCTGGGTAGTTGTAGTGCGTCGTACAAACTGATTTTGGCTGGAATCCTCTTCAGCTCGTCTAGAATATTGTAGGATAGGGAGTTGTGCACCTCAGATTCATTTCTCGGCTCATATCTGGTGCAATACTGTTCTATAGCTTCGACCCTTTATCGCTTGGTCAGTGAAGGAAGCTTGAGCTTCTCTCTAGCTTGTTCCTTAGTTTCCACCTATGGTGGATTTGCGAGGGGCCTGTTGGGCCTTCTCTTTGACTGGTGCAGGCTGAGGAGCTTCACTCGGGGCTTGAGAAGGTTGTTGTTCCTTCTCGTGATGGGCATGCACCTTTAAGGGAGCCATTTGAGTAGCATCCACCTCTATCGACCTTTTGCCTCCTCTGGTAAGGGCTGCAACTGGCTCTTCTTCATCAATTACCAGGTTCTGATCCAATTGCCTGATGACGTTGACTTGACCGCCATGACTACTGCTCGCCAGCATTTGTACATAGTGTTGGTGCAACATGTAGGTATTCTCTTCGTGAGGGTCATTACACATGGAGCACCAATGTATATAATCGGAAGTTCTTAGGGCTTCGTCTATTGCAACATTTCTTGTTGAAGCTCTTCCTTACTTGACTGCTTGATCTTTAGTAAGCGCAGGTGTAGGATAAGATCTTCTCGGTAGAAACTCTTGTTGTGCTTGCTTCTTCTTCATAATGGTCATGTCATTAGATAGGGTCTACACTGTGGAGTTTAGGGACTAAACTTGCAATATTTTGGCTTGCATGTCATCGATTTTAGGAATAGGTGGCAATGGGTCCATTGTTGGTATTGGGGGTACAACAGGGTGTTGAAGTGGTGCTGGCAGTACAGGGAATGCCGAAGAGACAGTGGGTTGTGGTATAGAGAATGTGGGGAAATGGATTTGCGGAGTAGCAATCTGAGATACAATAGCATTCGAGTTCCAAGATGAGATCGAGTATGCAGGGGTTGTAGAGATCTGCGAAGCAACTACGCTCGCATACTAGGATTGATGGAAATCGGGAAGTATGGGCATCAGCATCCTTTGGGGAAGCTTACCCATAGCTATTAGATCCATATTCGCTCTCTGGGCTAACTCATACAACTTAGAGAAGGTATTAATGTTTGAATACCTTACCATCACACTGATATCGAGGTTAAAAGCCCGAAGGAAATAGTATGCTGCAGCTTCATCAGATGGTCGAAGTCCAAATGGTATTCTTTGTCAGGTTTGATCGAACCCAACATTAAATTCGATGATCTCCTCTTGTGGATGTCTTTGGATCATTATGAATTGATGCAGGAGAGAGGTCGGATCGACAGACTCATTGAAGCTTCACATCAACTATCCGGCTAACTAGTCCCATCCTGTAATGGTATCAGGTGGTAAAGATCTATACCAATAGAGGATTTTTCCTCTAAGAGACAGAACCAGAAGCTTTACCATAACACGCTCTTCTGTGATGTCATGGATCGTCGACAGAGAAATTATGTCCTGGATGTGCTCCAGAGCAGTCTTCCTAGTTCCATTGAACGTTGGGATCTTCTTTATAGCAGTAGGCGACACTTGCCCTTGTCCCACTAGATTTAGTGGTCTTGAAGAATTCCATGTTGGGAATAATCTTGGCGGCAGTTGCTGCTGTATTTGTTGTTGTTGTTGTGCCATATTTACTCTTGGATTTTGAGAAATAGGAATTCTCGAAGCTCCTCCTTGATTGCTAACATGACGACTAATAGGAATGGAGGCACTAGGATGCTTTGGTGAGTTGGGAGGATTAGGAGGAAAGCTAGCCGTTGTGCTATCATAAGCTAGGCCTTGTTCATCAACAACGACCTCTTGCGAGGATGTTCCACATAATAGAGACTCGAGGGTGACTAACCTAGATCGTTCCCCAAAGGCATCAATATCAAGCTCAAAGAACTCAGTTTCCTCTCCTTTATTCCTAACTCTCCATATTGTTTGCATGAAGGCACAGATTTAAGTACCGGTCTCTATGACTTAAATATTCTTGGTTAAATAGAGTCGCCAGATGCTAAGAGTCTTTCGGTAATGAGAGCATCGATTCTCACTACCACTCACAAGGTGAGACTGATCGGGTCCCACCGGGCATGCCATAAACTGTTGGTCATCAAATCTGCCTAGGAAAGGATTTGGGTAAGTGTATGCGCCCTAGACTTGGACCAACATTGAAAGGCCGAAGGGAAGAGATGCCCCTCATGCCAGTCTTCAGAGAAATGTCGGCTCCTATACTAAACTACTTTGGTGTTTAGAGATAAGGATGCAGGAAAGATATAAACAGAGTAAAGGCGCAGGAAAGAAATAAAAGAGTAAGGGAAGAAATTTTAGTAGTTTAATGGTGGGAAAGAGAAGCACGATTGCTAGCCAATAGCTTGAAACAACAGCAAAGAACACCAAGAATAAACGAAATGAACGCAATATTAATCCTCCTATGTATCCTATGGACAAGTTCCAGGATTACCCTTCCCTCTCGTCAAAATTCAGAGTTTAGAGTTATGACGATGAAGAAGGAATGAATATGACAGAAACAATATCCACAGGCAGCATAAAAGAAAACTAATACAGCGTTTTCCTCCCCTATGTATCCTTCAGGAAAATCTTAGGGTTCCACTCCAATCAACACTTAAATCCAGAGTTTAGAATTACAGTATGCAAATGAAGAAAAGATAAAAGAAATAATCGTAGAAGGCAGCATAAAAGAGAGAAATAGAGTCCAAAGCTCTTTAGTATTAATCGCAGGAATCTAAGTTACAGCAGCTTTCTAGCAGAAAGTTCCCCCCCTTTACATTATAATGCCTGGATTTTTATAGAGGACTCGACCCTCTAAGCCATTAATGCACAAAATGGAGGAGTACACCCTCGAAACCTAAGAAGTCGAATCTTCGCGGCTCTCGTGACTGAGCTCTCAAATCTGTTACCAAAACTGGCAACTACGACCGGGTCAGCCATGGAAACATGCATTAATGAGCCGTCTGAGTGTCCTTGGCTTTTGGGTGCAGTGCTCGAGTGGCTGCCATGCTCGTCAGGCTCTTTTTTAGGGATTGATACTTCATTTTCAATTGCTAAAAATGAGCAGTGAGCTTATCGGGCACGTAAAAATGCATTTATGAGGCACTTGATCACCTCAAGAAAATACTCGGCTTGGAGCGCGTGCCCTTGAAGCGCTTCATTGGATCTTTATTCGCAACTTCGCTTCACAATGGATTTGAGCCGAAGCAGATCCTCCTTCTTGATTTGTACTTCGCATGGTGGAGCTTCGCAAAACTGCTTTGGGGGAGTTGAGTGCCGAAGCAGATTTCCTCCTCAAGGTGGGGCTCTTCATTCCTCACCACTTCGTTGTCAAAATTTCTTCGCTGATGCATTGTAGAAATGCTTCACCATGATATTCTTCTAAAACTATGGTTCGGGAGGGTTTCGGCCCAAGCACATACTTGCCTTCAAAAATAATTCGTTCTTCATGACCTTTTCTACTTCGGGTGAAAGTACTTCGCACGAAAGCTAGCCGAAGCAGATGCTTCACAACAACTTTCGACGAAGTAGAAATGGTTCACTGGTGGAGAGTCCCGAAGTGGATGCTTCGGCAATTTTTTGGTGAAGTACTTCTCGGTGTTGTGCTTCTTCAAATCCCGCTTCGCAAGTTTCTTGCCTGAAGTAGTTGTTTGAAGTGCTTCGGGCCCGAAGTAGCTGTTTGAAGTGCTTCGGACCCAAAGTAGTTTTCTTACGCCTTCCTTGTATTCTTTCTTCGGCAACATCGCTTCGCAAAATTCTCGCCCGAAGTAGCTTCTGGGAATGCTTCGGGTGTGAGGTAGACTTTCCTTCTTCGACGAGGCTGTCCTTTCAAAATTCCGCTTCACAAAACTTTCGCCCAAAGTAGCTGCTGGAAATGCTTCGGGTGCGAAGCTCTTTTCATACTCTTCTTTTTTATTTTGGTGAAGCTATCTTCCTTAGCTTGTTCGGCAGTGAAGTTCTTTCATCTTCATTTTATGTACAAGGGGGTGGCAGGGAAAGCCAAAATTGCTGCAACTTACAAATATTCTCAAAAACAACAAAAGAAATACTTTACAAAAAGAAACATTGTATAAAATTTTGATTTTTTCTACCCCATTGTGTAATGTGACAAAATTGTCAATAGAAACAATTAAATACCAATTCCCAAAAGATGTTAAGTGCTTACATCAAGATAAGATCTTGATATACCCTTGTAATTCCATGTAAAGGGATTGAAATATTGTTTCAAAATAGCAAGAATTTTGCTTTTTATTTATAAGTCAGCCAGCTAATAATGTTCAAGAATTTTCTTGGCTGCACTTCAATTTGTTTCATTCCTAGGAGGACAGAATTTACCCCTTTGTAATTTCTTATGAAGGAGTTCAATGGAAGTAAATTTTCTATGTACAGTATTTCTAGTTTTTCTCCTTTATCCAAGGCTAATTTCTGTGTGTTTGGACTAAAGGTTTTTTGTGTATCTCCATTGATTTTTGTCTCTTCAAGCTCAGGTAAGTTCTTGTTTGAGCACAGTTGGATGTTGTTGTAGTCAATAACATTTCCTGCAGTTTTTTTTTTACCAAATTCAACTACATAGACAGGGGATGCCTATCCTGTATTATTCAGACTAATCACAGGTTGGGCTAAAAAAATATATTTTTGGTTTGCACAATAAGACAAGAAGTGTACAACTTTAGCAAATCAACTACTTGTCAGGTAGGATCACCTCTAATGAGATCAACTATTGTATTTGTAGGATAAGAATTGCTAGGTTGCGGTTTAGCGCGGTAAAATCCTAACAATCTTTAAGTAATAATGGAAAACTCTAGGATCACCGTTAAGTTGTAAACTCCTATTTTGATTGTGCAAAAGTTTTTATGATTTTTTTTGTTTTTAATAGATTCAACTTACATAGACAAGGGTTGCCTATCTTGTATTATTCATATTGGCCACAGGTTGGGCTGAAGGTGGTGGTTGATTTACTTGTCATGTTTTTTGTTGTTGGGATCTCTCTTTGAGAAGAATTCAGACTAGGAAACAGATTTTGCATCTTTAAGTTGTGGAAGTAAATGGCATTTATTAGTGATATGTCCCTGTGAACAAATGTTACAGGTAGCTGATATGGCTATTTTTTTCAAGGGATAGTCTTGTATATCTACCATGATATCTTCCCAACACCTAGTATAAATTTTTTTATACTACCCTGATGATATAGATATAAAAAGGGCAGTACTAGCAGATGACTCTTCTAAATATTTTAAGAGATCTTATGTTTCTTGATAATGAGGATGATGAAGTCTTTCAATTTTTATCAAGAATTTCAAACATAGGCAATTTAACCCCCAAGTGTGAAGATCACCTCCTTGAGGTTTCTTATTTTCTAAATGGACTGAAATACAACTATCAATAATTATTATTTATACCGGCTATTACATTCAGATTTTACTCTAAACTTCATAACTTAGCACAATAATAATTATTTGATTGCTTTTACCCTCTAACAACACCATGATCCTCGACAACGACAACAAAATGATGTGTTGTCATTAAGCACATCATTAAATCTCAAAGATCTTATCAATCCGAGGTGGTGTCCAAGGCTGTCTACGATAGAAGGCTAGGGCAGAGTACAATTCGAGCATTCAAATTTCAAGCATTTATTGGGTGAGACAGATTTGGTTTAGCCTTTTGGTGTCACACTAAACCTAATCTGTAGAATGGAAACTTGCAAGAACTAAAAACTAATTCTAAGTAGCAAGAATTGAAATCTAACTACAATTTCAGGAATTGAAATTGCTAAATTGAAAGTCTAATCTACTTTTGTAGAATTTAAATTGTTGAATTTAAATGTTGCTGAAATGAAATCCTAAGCTACATTTGCAGAATTGAAACCTAGTTACTCTTGTATAATTGAAATAATATTTGTAAATGAAACTTATGCTAAAAACACCTGTCAATGTCCTACCACAAAAGGTCGTCAAGCTTCTGCTACAGGAATTGACAACAAAATAAAATATGTTGAAAATGGAAAGTTTCTAAAACAAAAAAGCAGGAAAAATATGGAAAGCAAAAGAAAAATGCTTAATATAATTTGTCAGCTGACACACACACAAATGTTGTACACAAATATAATATAAAACATAAAGAACATTATACAAACTTAAAACAAGAAAAGTAAACTTGACAAGTAATACATTAATCTACTGTACGACAAAATTACAGATTAAAA
Source organism: Wollemia nobilis (assembly GCA_028583015.1). NCBI lineage: Eukaryota > Viridiplantae > Streptophyta > Pinopsida > Araucariales > Araucariaceae > Wollemia > Wollemia nobilis. The sequence goes on from JAQPPZ010001919.1 coordinate 2,014,904, forward strand.
CCTACCATAAAAATCCTCCTTCTAGATATGAATGTGGGCCCATAATTCATGATCTAGAAGTAGGTGAAAAGCACTCCTTAACTAATTAACACTCAAAACAGAAAATGATAAAATAACTACACTTTTACTGATGACAAAACATGTTAAAAACTGTTACAAAAAATTATTGTACAGTCCTAATTGTTGCTATTGAAAACTCACCTCTACTCTAATTCCTAATTGGCTCAACCAAGGAGGGAGATGTGTTATTTATATAAATATTTACAACATATTCCATGCTCAAATCAACCTATGTGCTACTTTACAATGATTTGCAAATAATTTTAGATCTGAAATAAATGCAAATCTAGACAGTTTGTGTTGCAATAGTAGTCATTGGCCCTTAGAAAGCATCTTCAATGGTGGGAGTACATGGGAGGAGTCTAGAAATATCTCACACATCTTTCTCCACTTTATAATATGTCATTTCTATCTTACAAACAACTTCCTATCATGCTGCAGTTATTTCTGGGTTTATCCTAAAAGAGGATCAATTGATCTTTTTCATAAATGGTGGTTTTGGACGACAACGACGACAAAGATAGCTGGGGGATATTTTACCTTAATCTTATCAACCTTATTTTCCTTTTTCCATCGTCAAAAAAATAGTCAAAAAGAACTTTTTGTTCTCAATCCGAAGCTAAGTGGCTCAATCCGAAGAGATTTTATTTTTCAATCCGAAGAGACTGTATTTCTCAATCCAAAGATCTTCGAAATGACCAACTGTGTGCTATTCAAGTGATTTTAGCTGCATTTCTTAGGTGGATTAGCCCTCAGGATCAGATTGCAATAGACTTCATTCCTATCCATGTGTGAATTCCATGCCTTGCCATACATTGGTAGCTTGCTGGAATTTACATGGTAAATTACTGCATTTTCCAACTCTGTTGCACAGTTGTAAAATATTGAAATTTTTTGCAAATTCAAGAAAATTAGAACATGGAAAAATTATTCAAATATCAACATGAATGAGTACATCAAGTTGCTATTGAATTTATACACTTCATTCACCAAGAACCATGCTGAAATAGTGCAATAGTGCTGCACAATTGTCCATGCTCTGTTATACCATGTTGCTACCTATTTAGACCATGTGTGAATTCTTATAAATAGGTTAAATGTCTTTTGTAGTCCTTCTGAACTCATTCCATCCATATCCTCATGCTTTGCTTGACAACTTCAAGGTGTTCCTATAAAGTGACAGCTTGCTGATTTTTATATGGCTGTTTTTTTCAGATTTTTAGATTTATGACAATCCTAAAATTTTGGCTTCAATGTGGATTTGAAACAAGTTGAAAGGCAGAAAAACATTCAAAAACCATTGAGAAGTTAATGGATATCATCATACCACATTTTGTTAATTGAAATGCATGTTTTTACTTGCTACTTAATCAAGCAAAATCAGTCACAAAATGCTGAAAATAGTCAAAAACAAAGATATAGTATTCCTAACATAAAATCATGTAAACACTTAACAAATAGTATATTTTAGTCAATTATTTGGTAATTAAATTATCATATGGTAGTCAAATATTGTGCAATAATGAGGTATTTTTGGGCCTCATCAGGTAACAGAGTCATCTTCCTTATCTGGGTCTTCCTCCTCTTCTTTGTCAGTCCTAGAGGGCTCCCTATCTTCATGTTCCTCATTGTCTTCAGATTCTTCATCTGATTCTTCTTTCCGCTCATCGGAATCCTTTTCCTCTGAACCAGATTCACTTTCAGTCTTACTTTCTTCTTTTGGCTGAGGACGCTAAGGAATAAAATGGTCCAACAACCTATTAAAAATATGCTTGTATATGGCAGAAGCTTCAATCCAATGATCATAAGAATATGGGGGGTACTTGAGGAGCTCAAAAATAATACAACGATAAGTTTCGATATGCTCAAGATCAGCGTGAACCAATACCCTATCAAACTCCTTCAGACAAGATTCAATTTGAGCATACTTGGTCATAAGCATAATGATTTGTGCATCTGAGTTGGAGGCATTCAACATATGCAAGTCTGAAGGATTATCAACAAAATCAGCCCACATGGGTTCCAACTCCTCTATTGATAGAGGAGGTCATTATGGATCTGTAAAACCTGGGACACCAATATCAATGAGGGCATCCAGGTATTGTACTGCTATCCAACGCTCTTGTAGAAGTGCATCAGAGAGCAGGTGGGCCTTTTTAGCCAGTTCAAATTTTGTGAAAAAGTAATGCAATGTAGTCTTGGCAGTAGATAAGGATCGATCCAGATCACTCATAGGCTCTAGATGGATGGGCGCATCCTCCATTTTCTTGAGTTGGGTAGCTAGGTCCAACCAGTAATTAACATCCACTTGTGCTGACTCCGAAGTCAGATTCCCAACGCTGATAGCGTCATGTGCCTCTTTGAATAAATGAAGGACCGTGATTCCCTTTACTACTCTTTTGGGGAAATATCTTAGAAAATGTAAGTGCATCTCCTGTATGCACTCATTATAAGGCATACTAGATGGTTTAGCTTTTTACGATTGTTGGGCCTTTAACTCATTGACCCGAACCTCAAGGCATTGCATTTTTTGGTTCGCATCTGCTACCTGCCAGATATGGCACGCATTGGACTGCTCATAATCTTGATTTTCTAGATTAAGCCTTTGTACTTCACCTGTCAAGTCTTCAATTTGAGAATTTAGCTTTTCAACCTGGCCTTTGTGATTTCTCTCTAACTCTTCATTCTTCCTTCTTGCTTCTGCCAAAGCTTCTTGGAGCTCATAAATTTTATATTGGGCCTAAAATAGCGGGATCTGTAATGTTCTCCATGTGCATAAATAGAGCCAATGCAAACTTGAGCTTCTTCCATATTTTCTTTGGTGTTCATTTTAGCTACGTTCAGCCTTGTATGCTTGTGAATGTAATCAACTAGAGCCATTTCCCCTAGGGGCTTGTTCACTAGTGGTATCTTTTCAATTGTATGCAACTCCATTGATTTAGGATCCAGAATATAAGCCCTGCATTTTTGCGCCAAAGCTAAGACCTCTCTAATTTTGTGATCTTTGAGCCATTGCTTAGAATTTTTCTTGGCCCTACGAACACTTTCAGCTGCAGCTAATTGCTATGTCAACTCTAGCTCTAACTCCGAAGGCTTAGGGACCCCTAATCTGAGGATAGGTGTTGATGGAAGGTATAGCACCCTAAAATTTGCACAGTTAAACCTTAGTAAAAAGATTAAAATTTGATAGGTGTTGATGATCCTGTCGCAGATTGGCAATGATCTCGTACGATTGGAGGCGATCTCGACTGCAGTCCAGATTGGGGGCAATCAAAGCCCGGAGTTTGCATTTCTTTATCTTCTCTCTTCATTTCTTTATGAATTAACTTAGTTTATTCTATTTCTGCATCCTGGAGTTCACCTCATTTAGCATAGATGCATGATAAAGTTAAACTAAATTATTAAATTAATGCATTTCCTTTAATTGTTATCTGGATTTATCATTTAGTCAAGTTTACTATTATTTCTACCATTTCCCCTTGCTTTTGCAGTTGTATTTTTGGTTTTTGGTATCTGTTTCTATGATTGCAGGTTTTTGACTGATGAATTCGTCTGGTCGACGATGATCTCGTCTGATCTCAGATGATCGACTATGATCTGAGATGATTCTAGTGCAATTGCAGATGATTATGTAAGATTTGAGATGATCTGGACTTCTACAAACCTCAGAATCTTCATCAGACATCCGAAATCAGGTACATTCTGTCTTATTTAGCACACTTTCTGTGTTTAGCACTTATTCATGTTTTCTGTATCCATATAAATCAGCATTGGCATATAGAATAGCTTAGATTCATCTTGGCCAAACCTAGGATATGAATGATTAAAGTACAAAATGAACACATCAAACCCATTCTCAACCTAGGCGTGGAAACTGCCACTCAAAAGTTTCCTGGTGAACCCACCATCCGTCAAAAATTCACCCTTATACCCCCTCCCCGAGAGGCGTGACCTTCAAAGGGCCTCTCAGTTCGAGGTATTGTCCCATCCTTCTCGCATCCCCCTTTCGGGCGCGGATCCTATAGCCTGAAGGTAAGGATGCAAAAAATTTGGAGCGATACATTTTGGTGAACCCGACGTGAAAACTAAAACCTTTTGAAAACAATCCAAAAAAATAAAAAATAAATGCATTTAGAATCATCAGACAAACAATTAAAGTTGCATATCATATTTAGATGGTAGATTATAATAAAAGATGAGTTGTCACCATTAATGTTGAAAATCAATTAGCAGCCATAGAGATTACTTCTATGCTTAGAGTACCTCAAACAAATAGGGTTCAACCTTTGTGGGACGAACTTGATAGGAGATTGGGTATCATTGAATCTAGATCTACCGAACTTAGGCAAATTAAGAGGTTTGTCCTAGATAGAATCCTGGATCCTGATCAAGTGACCTTGTATCATGAACTTTAGAGAGCTTGCCATAGGTGGTTAGCCGATAGAAGAGCACTTGTGTCTTCAGAATTGTATACCTTTGAGGAATACCTTGACAATGCAGTTGTAGTACATAAATTTCTATCTCGTATAGAGGATCAAGAGGTCGTTCTTACGGATAGAAAAATATGGAATAGAGTTCCTAGAGCTGTGTTATATCGAGAATATTGCCATGAACTTTATTTCTACAGGTCAGAGTCTGAGACAGATAATATCACCATAGCACATTTTGTCAAATTCTTGAAAAACCATTTCCAATTTGAAGAGGAGCATTTCATGACTCCTGATGAACTTGATCCTATTAATGATATCCATAAACTATTTATAGAAAACTAAGCCATTCTTTTATTATTATTATTATTTCTTGCATTTAGTATGTTGTTTGTTGTCTTTATAATATTATTATAAAACATAAAAAACAAAAACAAAACAAAAATATAACAAAAATTAAAACGTTTTCTTTTAAGTATTATAGTAGGTATATAATTAAAATATATACCTCCCAAACTTGTCGCGATATATATATATATATATATATATATATATATATATATATATATATATTTGCTAAAATCTAAGTTTAAGCATAATGACTAGACTTAGGAATGGAAAACAGGTCGAAGTAGAAGAAGATTGGTTAGGAAAACCAGTAAATAAACCGGATGTCCTTCCTGAAGACCCAATTCAGGAAGAAGGAACCCTAGACCAACAAGAAGAAGAGTTTGCTGAAGGAAATGAACAAAGAGAAACTGTTAGAGAGGAAGGATCCTCATCCCCTAAAATGTCTCCGGGAGGAGCTGTTACTTTCGAGAACATGGAACATTTCTGGAAGTTCCTCAATACTAATATTGGCGCTCTTAATAGAGCAGTCCATATGGACAAGGATCAAATTAGTGACACTCAAGCAACCCTAGAAGAAATATATCACACACGCACTAATCCCTTGTCCTTCGTTGATCAAGAAAGTGATCAAGTTGGACCATCCAATTTGGATATGGCCGCTATAATCCAGAACATGCAACAACAACAGGTTACCCAACCACCTAGAGTGCCTGTTACCAAGCCTAGAGTTATTCCCACACAAAAGAAACCTTCATTCATTGCTCTATTTTGCCAAGTTATTGATCAACATACCTCAAATCAACAAAAGCCCAAAACAAAACCAAACACCAATTTCCAACAATCTGGGATACAACATAATGCTACTACAAATCTTCTTCATAATACTCTCCCTACCAACCATTTGCATAATAGCAATATAGCATCTAATCCTTACGTCACGCCATCATACGCTCATAAATCCCATACTTAGGTACCACCAAACCAATATGGTGGACAAACTAGTAATCTGGAAGCCATGGTGAAATAGTTAGTCTCCCGCATGGACTAGATAGATCCCTACCATCCCTCGTACAATTATCGAGAGATGTGTAGTCAGCCTCTAGATCCTATAGTTGTAGCACAACCATATCCTAAACACTTTCCTATGCCTGTCCTACCTATATACAAAGGAACCGAAGATCCCATAGAGCATCTTCGAATGTTTAGGATAGCATGTCATGATATATCACATGATGACTTGTTATTACTAAAAATGTTCCCAAAAAGTTTAGGAGGAATGGCATTAGAGTGGTATTATCAACTACCCACTCATTCTTTGAGGAATTTCGAAGAAACAACCGAGTCTTTTGTTCATCAATTTAGTGCCTACATCGAAAGGCATGTAACCATTAAATATTTGTACAACTTAAAACAAGACAAAGATGAATGTTTTGCTGATTTCCTAGCTCGGTGGAGACAGTTGATAGGAAAATTGCACTTTGTGTTACCTTATCGAGAAATGTTGGATATCTTTATCAATAATTTACAAGAACAACTATCCTATGAGTTATCAATTGCTACCTTGACCACCTTCGATCAAGCTATAGACTTAGCTCGAAGAGTGGAAGATGCTCTCATTAGGAGAGGTCAGCTTAAAAAGAAAGATGATGAGAAAACATCCAGAAATCAATATAAGAATAAACAAGTTGTGGGTGATGGAGTCACTGATAGTAGAAATATTGCTACTATTAATGCTGCGAAGACAACGGAGAAGTTTATATTGAAACCTCCTGATAAACCACCTCAAGAATTTACTAGGTTAAATCAACCTCTATCAACCATTCTCCCACAATTATTAGCACGAGGTTTGATCCAATTACCAAATATCCGGGAACCTGATCCAACTATACCCGGATACAGAGCTGATTTACACTGTGATTTCCATAGAGGACCTGGACACACTACCAACTCTTGTAAAATATTAAAACATAAAATACAAGACTTAATTGATAATAATGAGATGGAGGTGCAAGCCTTTCAACCTAAACAAAATCCTCCTAATAATGCTCAAAAGAACATCCCCCAAAATCAGAATCAGAATGCCAATCAATCATTGGACATATTTCAACATCCTTTACCAAAGCATGGTAAAGAAGTGGCTAATCAAATTGAACATCATAATGTTCCCCCTCCTACCCGATATGTAGGAACTATTAGTGGGCATTTACCTACTCATGATTTGGAAATATTTGACACAACTTTATCCATGGTTACGACCAGACCTCTATATAACATTCAGACACCTGATCTTAGTGATGTAGAATATGAGACTAAAAGTGACATGGAAATCACCTCAAATCAATCGAATAGCTCTGAAGATGAATCAGATCCTATTCAACCTATCACAAGTTCTATGGTTCCAGAAGAACCATTTCCAAGAAGAGTCACTACTCGACCATCGTCTCACCAATTACTTTCTAATGAACAAGCCATAAATGCTAGACCAAGACCCATTCATCATCCGCAAAATAATATTGTAGGTACCATCGGAGTTGTTACTAGACAACAGGCCCAAAATTCTCAACAAGATCAAACTCAGAATGATGGATCAGCTCCATTTGTTTTGAAAGTTCCTAATAAAGGGAATCATGCGCCTAACGTTCAACCTAAACCTCCTTATAATATTAATGAACAATTATCAAATACTACAGCTAGAATTTCCCTTTTGGACCTTTTAAGATCTTCTCCTACACATAGGGATGAATTAATGCTCACATTAAGCCAAATGATGGTACCACAAAATATTCAACCTGAAGCCATGGCCAATACTATCATAACTCGAGAAGTCGATTGTATTGACTTTCGGGATAGAGATATACCGCAACATAGTTTACATAAGGATAACCCCTTATATATTACTGCCCTAATTGGAGATGTAGCAGTTAAACGAGTCTTGATTGACAATGGTTCATCTTTAAACATTTGCACTTTTGACTTCTACCAAAGATTTGGGTTTAGAAGTGACGAAATGAAAAGAACTGATATGATCATAAAAGCCTTCAATGACGAAACACAAGAAACGTGTGGAGTTATTACTATCCCATTGCAAGTTGGTCCAAGAACCTTAGACACGACCGTGTTTATTGTACATTGCCCTGCATCGTACAATATACTCTTGGGTCACCCTTGGATCAACGCGATGCGAGCTGTTCCCTCAACTTTACATCAATGTGTTAAATTCAAATTTAAAAATCAGTTGGTTACCATTCATGGTGATCCCAGACCCTTTGATATGTGTGCTTTGGTAGAACCTGTTGGAGTTCAATTTTTCCCTGCTTTATCATCCACACATCCTAATTCTCATTATCCATCTAAACATGTGAAACACACACCCATAACATCATCTACTTTTTCTCCATCAACTCCACCTCTACATATAGTTCAACCATCTTCCGAACAAACCACATTAGGACCTCAAAAAGATCCTAAACCCACAACCAATGCTTCTTGTTTTACTCCTATAACTTCCATACCTATAGAATCATCCATCGACATCTCTACAACATCTACATCCACCAAAGGCATAATTTCCGCATCAGAAGATGTAGGAAATGTTCCTTCTACCTCTTATGCTCTTACTGACGAGCTCTTACCCGATTTATCTAAAATTCTTATATCAGAGAAAACGAATGTTGCTATGCAAGATTCCCTTATTTTAAATAATTTTCCGCCCTCTCCTCGTACCTTGGGTCTCCCACAGCCTATGGGAAGTATTTACCAAGTCGGGAGTTGCGCTTTTATTTATAAGGGATATGACTGGGGTAGAATACCCAGAAACATCAAGACACATTATGATGGATATGCTCGATGTTATTTTACTAATGAGTATATTAAAGCTAAGCCTATAATGCTTAAATTGGGATATAAAGGGAAAGGTTTGGGACCTTTCCAGAATGGTATGAAAGAACCTTTTGAGGTAGAACCATGGCCTACCCGATGTGGTGTGGGCCTATTTCCTAGTAAAGGTCAGCCCTTCCCATTTGAGGATGATGACCATCTCATATGTTACCAAGATTATTTGGATAAACGTGATGCCTTGTGTTTAATGAATAAGCCATTTACATGTAATATGCTATCTATAGCCTACCCTGAGATGATCGTCGAATCCGACGATGAGTTGGAGGGAGACATCTTCCATGATGTCTCCATTGAGGAACTATTACATCATGAATTTTATTTTGATGGATCTATACCTAGTATAGCCCAGCTTGAGGCTACGACTCCTCAAGACGAATTATCCAAGCTAACCTCGGAAGAATTACAAGAATTGGGTGTTTCACCCACCCCACCTAATTTTGAGAGAGATCTACACATGGAAGTAGAAAACGTCATAAAAATTAACATTGGAACCAAAGATAATCCTCACATAATCAACATTGGATCAGAATTGAGTCAAGAAAAATAAGATAAATACATTGCATTTCTTAAGAAATATGAAGATGTCTTTGCTTGGACATATGAAGATATGCCAGGATTAGACCCTTATGTAGTTATGCATCACCTAGTAGTCCATCCGGATGCTAAACCTATTAAACAGAAACTTAGAAAAATGCATCCTAAAGTGGCCTTACTAGTCAAAGGGGAATTAGAAAAACTCCTGAAGGTTATTTTTATACAAGCCATTGATTATGCTGAATGGATCTCGAATGTAGTTCCAGTAACTAAGAAAGAAGCTACCAAAGTTAGGGTTTGCATAGACTTTAGAGATATTAATGTTGCATGCCCTAAAGACGATTTTCCTCTTCCCAACATGGATCAGATCATTGATTTTACTACTGGGAGTGGAATGATATCCTTAATGGATGGATTTTTTGGTTATAATCAGATCAGGATAGCTCCTGAAGATCAAGCTAAAACAGCCTTTATTACCCCTTGGGGGACCTTTTGTTGGAAAGTGATGCCATTCGGTTTAAAGAATGCAGGTGCAACATATCAACGAGCCATGACTTATATCTTTCATGATATGATGCATGATATTCTACATGATTATGTAGATGATATTATAGCTCGTTCCATCAAAGAAGATGATCATTTAGATGACTTGAAAAAAGTATTTGATCGGTTAAGGGAATATCTTATCCGACTAAATCCAACCAAATGTATATTCGGAGTTAAGTCCGATAAATTATTGGGGGTTATAGTTTCTTTACGTGGCATTGAAATTGACCCTCTCAAGATCGTGACTATCACTGATATGCCCGCACCCACAAATATATCTGAATTACGGAGTCTACAAGGTAAGCTTCAAGCTATTCGTCGCTTCATCGATAAGTTGGTGGACAAAACAGGACCCTTTCTTAAGCTTCTTAAGAAAGATGTCTCTTTTCATTGGGACGACGAATGTCAGGAAGCATTTGAACTCCTCAAACAATATCTCCTTAACCCACCTGTGCTTTCACCACCTAGATCTGATCGCCCATTTATCTTGTATATTTTTGCTTCAGATCTTGCCTTAGGAGCTATGTTAGCTCAACTTGACGATGAGAAGAAAGAACGTGCTAATTATTACATTAGCCAAACCTTAATCAGTTATGAAACCCGCTACACAACATTAGAGAAACTATGTCTAGCTATCATATTTTCTACATAGAAACTATGCCATTATATGCTCAGTCAGAAAATGTATGTTATTGCTAAATTCGATCCTTTGCGGTATCTCATGAGTCGACCGTACTTATCTAGTCACACAACAAAGTGGGTTCTTGTGCTAAGCGAGTTTGAACTCATGTTTATAGGACAGAAGTCTGTTAAGGGTCAAATCATAGCAGATCAATTAGCTGCTGCACCCTTAGAGTCTACCCATCCCCTCATCATTGAGTTTCCTGATGAATGCCTTAAATTAGAGGCGGACCATCCAGAGCAATGGTCCCTATACTTTGATGGAGCCCGATGCATGAGTGGGGTTGGTGTAGGTATTATTTTAATATCTCCATAGAAACATCTTATACCTCTGTCCTTTAAATTAATGTTTGCTTGTACTAATAACATTGCTGAATATGAGGCTCTAATCCTTGGATTACGAGCTGCCTTGGCACTGAAAATTAAAAATTTATTAGTTTTCGATGATTCTCAACTTGTCATAAATCAAATTAATGATGTTTATCAGACCAGAGATGATAAATTGTGCCCATATAAAGCATATGTCTTACAATTATTATCTCTATTTGATCAAGTTACCTTGGAAGCTATTCCTCGAACTAGCAACCGTGCGGCTGATGCTATGGTTGCAGTTGCATCTCTTTTGCCCTTGGAGTTAGATGACGAATATGCTACCATCATTATTCATCGACTCCAGGAACCCGCTTCAAATAAATCATGCTTAGAACCTTTGGATGTGTTTCTAATCAACGAAACTACTCCTGAACCTTGGTACACTGATATATTTAATTTTCTTCAAAATGGGACCTTCCCTGAAGGTTGTAATAACAACCAGACTCGGTTATTACGTAGACGAGCAAGTCACTTCGTAATTATTGGCAATACGTTGTATAGAAGATCTTTTGAAGGCATCCTATTGAGATGTTTGAATCTAGAAGAATCTAGATCAGCTTTGAGTGAAGCCCACGATGGATCTTGTGGGGGACACTTTAGTGGTAGCGCCATTGCTAAGAAGCTCCTTAGGATAGGATATTTTTGGCCTACCATGGAGAATGATGCACATGATTATGTGCGCCATTGCGACAAGTTCCAGAAACATGCTGACCTTGTCCATGCGCCTGCACAAGAGCTACAGGCTATTTCATCTCCTTGGCCCTTTTCAAAATGGGGCTTAGACATCATTGGAAAAATCAACCCTGTGTCATCTGATGGACACAAATTCATCATAACCGCCATCGAGTATTTCACGAAGTGGGTTGAAGCTATGCCCTTAGCTTCTTGCACTGGAACCCAAGTTTCCAAATTTATTTTTAATCAAATTATTTGTAGGTTCGGAATTCCTGCAAATCTCATCTCGAGATAATGGAACTTGTTTCAAAAATAAAGATGTCAAGAAATTATGTCAAAAATATAAAATTCAACATCGTTGGTCCACTCCCTATTATCCTCGGGGTAATGGCCAAGCAGAAGCATCTAATAAAACATTAATCAAAATCCTCAAAATATTGGTCAATAAATCTGGCGAGATTGGCACATTCAACTATATCCTGCTTTGTGGGCTTATCGAACTAGCGTTCGCACTCCCACGGGCACTTCACCTTTTGTTTTGGTTTATGGCGCTGAAGCTATTTTTCCCTTTGAATTAGAAGTTCCTTCTTTGGCTCTACTACTTCAAGATACGAAAGTAGGAGATGAATATCGTGTTTGGCAGATTTAGTCAACTGGAACTCCTAGATGAGAAGCGCATCAATGCTTTGGAACATCTTCGAGCCTACCAAAACAAGCTCAAGCGAGCATACCTCAAGAAAGTTCATCATCGATCCTTTGAGATCGGTGACCTTGTCTTGAAAGAAAATAAAAAAAATACTAATGCAACTAAAGATCTTAAAGGTAAATTCGAGCCCAACTGGCTTGGACCGTATATCATCACTGCTAAATTTGGATCGGGAGCATACCGATTAGCTACCTTAGATGGTAAAGATCTTAAAGAACCTATGAACATTATGCATCTTAAACGCTATTATGCATAAATCTGGTCATTTCATCATTGTATATATTGTTATTTTGCATATTGTTTCATTTTAGTCATCCATATAAAAATTTCAAACAACAATAATAGTATTTATTCTTTCCATTCATAAATTAAAATCAAAATATAAAAACTTCAAAATCATCAAAATCTTCAAAAACATCTTTTATTTTCGTACTTGTCAATTCTTGAAGTATTGCAGTTATATTTTCAATTATTTTGGATAAATTAGCATTTATTTGGAATCCCGCACTTTCACACTCACATGCATAAATATCTTGATTTTATTTGGTATGATTATTAATCTCTCTTATATCAAAGTCCACATTTGAATTAAATAAAGTTTTTGAGCATAGAGAACTGATCTTGTTATTTACTTGAACCAAGCATATCTTTTCACATTAAAATGATTTCATTGCAAATTCGATATGATGCTACATAGTAGAAATGGTTTCTTGAGCGAAAAGTTTCCCCTGCTATCCTATCATGCACATGGTCTAGAATCTTTGAGAATTGACAAAAGGACAAGCTCACCCCTGCCCAGAATAAAAATCCCTTGCTCCACAGCCAATCCGAGCAAGTATCCCTAGTATAGGAAGAAAAAGAAAAGTCAAAGAAAATGAGAAAAAGAAAAATATTATTTTGTACCATCGTCGCAATATTTCAGCATTGTCTCAGTTCCAAGCAAAAATACAAAAAAAAAAAGAGACGAAAAGAAAAAGCAAAAGCAAAAGCAATAAAATCCCTTTCCCTACCCCTTGAAAAGAAAAGAAGGGTGAATGAGCTTGAATCCCTGGAATTCTCAATTATTCGAAAACTGTGAGGTAAGCCCCATAACAAGTGGTTTGTGCCCAACCCGCTTGGCCTTGGGTAATCCCTAGCGTGGTGATATGTCTGTCACATTAGCGACCTTCTTTTGTACAGACCTCTGTCTGCTTATGGATTAGCTAGCTCTTGATGACCCGACTTACATAGTAGTCTGGTACGGTTACATGCATATAAATCATGGTCAACGAACACTCATTTGGTTAATTTAAATTACTTGTATCAAATTATCTTGCTCAAAAATTGGTAAATGAACAATGCAATTGCACACACATTTGTATTTGAGAGATTTTTGTATCATTATGATAGATCAAGATCGACAATGAACTCACATCTGCACATGGGGTTCCTTATAAATCTAAATTTTGTCTTTAAGATAATTTAAAATATTTATGCAAATTGTCTGGAATAATTTCATCTTCTTACTTGAGAATATTTGTTTAGTATAAAAACAATTACATACATGTTTTTCAAAAATCCAAACCTCCTTTCAAACAACATATTCACAATCTAGCAATAAAGTCACATTTCTTTATATATTCACTTCCCGATTCCAAAACCAAATTTTTCTCCCCCACCTTTATTTTCTATTTATCTCAAAATCAAAAATCAATCATGCAATAAAACTAAAATATCAATTTCTTTTTTTGGATTTCGCGATGATGGTATAAGTCTATACCTATAATTCTATGCCTAGCGCAAACCATTGTTCTAATTTTATTTTCCCATTCATTTTAATTCATAAAAACATATGGCTTACATCATTATGTTACACAATTGTGCTTTAAAAGGAACGCAAAATTTTCTATTTTATTTCATTATGTCAACATTCAATTTTGCAACCATGGTATAATTTCTAAGGAATTGTTCAAAATTTTATCACACTTAGGAATTTATGCCTAGCAAAAATCATTTTTTTCAAAAATATATATTTCATGCATAATATTTTTATGAAAATCTGAAAACAAATCATCACCATCATCATTTTTTATCATCACAACACAAAGTCTTAAGACAGTCTCTTAAGCACCCTTTTACTTTTAGCAATATTTCTATACTGGGATTAGCTTGACGACCTAGTGAGCGGCGACTCCATGAAATGGTCTATAACAACGACAATGTCCTTTGAAATTATTGTTAGAAGTCCCTTTATTTTTCATCAAATCACACCACAAAACAACCAATTTGTTTACATCAGATTATTGCATTTAAATTTTACAGCATGACATAAAATTATAATTTATCTCCAATGACATAATTACATGAATAATCAACCAAACAAATCCAAAATTAAAGCATCATACAACATATACACAAGTCATATCATCAAAAAGACCATATATATATATCAATAAATTATGTACATCATCTCAAAACTGGATTGGTATGCCACAATCTATACCCTGGCATACTCAATCCTCTCATAATAATATATGCAATCTACAGTCTATAGCAGCTAGCCTCGAGAAGCCCTCGAGCTCTCAGCCTCATCTCCTCCCCTACCCTAAGGTGGAGGAGGTGGTCCCATAGAGGTCCAGGCTGTGTCTCGGGTCCTCACCGTCGATCGTGAGGAAGTCCTCGATGATCCCACCCTGATCGGCTCCGCAATGCCGGTGGCAGCTGTAACCTCTGGCCCTCTAGAACCAGCTGGAAGTATACTCCCTGATAGAATGCGGTCTGAGCCATAGACCATGCCAACTCCTGCATGCTCGCCCCTCCGCTCCGAGCCCTGAGCCATGTAGCCTCATCCTGTAGTGTCTGCACTTGAGCCCAGAGGTGGGCAACCTCAGCCCGAGGGGCCAGCCGTCTCCTGCTCTCCCCTACCTCGACACCCTTGCCCTTATCGGGCGATGGTGGCCTCTCCCCCTGCTGAGAAGGGAATCCCTCCTCCCTCCTCCCTATCTGCTATGGTCTCTGTGGAGCCTGTGGCATCCTCTGGCGTCTCTCCTATGGAGACCATCATTGCTCTCTCCCTCCATGACCCCGCATCGTCGCCTCCCCATCCATCGCACAACCGCGTGCATCGAACCCTATGCCCTCATCATCCGAGGAGGGCGGATGCCTACGTACCAGGCATCGTATCCATCAACAACCCCAACATCATCCCCATCCACTGGCTGGATGGGGGCATCATCCATGTCCTGGCTCCAGAATCATTGCATATCCGGAGCCCCGCTCAGTGTAGTACTATCCCGAATAGTCTGGGAGTACTCATAGTCCCTGAGAGATGGGATCCCCTATTGTAGACCGAACTGTCACAAAACTTGGTCGTAGCGGTGGAGCTCTACCTCTCCCCACTCCATCCTCAGCCAGCAGACTCTCTTGATGTGAGCCAACTCCTGTCCATCCTCTCCCCACCCTGGATGCTCTCTCCATGGCCTCCAGGTGATCTGGTCTGGGATGAGGTCATCTAGCAACCTCTAAGACATCGACAGATCTATCCGCCGTTGTGACCCTCTCTGGAGCCACCAATAGAAAACCCGGGGTCTCTCCCGGTCAACCCTTATCAGTGGGAGTCCTACCGGCCTCCGCATCATGATGTGCTCCCAGCACCATACCTGCAGTAGTGATGTCAAAACCAGACATCGGCCTCCCTTGTATACGACCCCATGTAGGATCCTATACAAGCGGCATAGTACAAAGCTGCCCCATGCAAATCTATACCCATGGTCTCTCATGTCGTAGACCACATCTGAAAGGAGCCATGGTAATCTGCACCCGCTCTGGTGGCATAGTAGTAGGCCACCCACTACCCCTACCAAAACCTGAGTCAACCTAGATGCCCCAGGCATCTGCCTCAGAGACTCGATGTTCACTCCGCCCTTCTCCAGGGTGAAGCTCGGGTCTCCGCACAGCCTCATCATAGCCTGGCCCTGATTGGCCGTAGGAGTCATAAACCGTCCTTGTATGGGGATCCTCAAGATCCTCCATACGTCCTCTAGTGTGGGAGCCATCTCCCCTATCGATAACCGAAAGCAGGATGACCCCGGATACCATCTCTCTGCTAGGGCTGTCAGTAGCCCCATGTCTGTCGATATTTGTGGCATCTCTGCCACATGCTGTAGTCCGACCTGTGCCAGTTGGTCTCGCTTCGCCTGGTCGAGCGTGGCCACGTCATCCCTCAGCCCCTTGTATTTCCATTCTCGACTCTTTAGTAATCCCCTCTACAAAATAAACAATAAAACAACAAAATTCATTAATAAAACAATTATTACAATCAATTAAATGCAATTCAAACAAGCTTAATTTCATAAAATGATGATATCGTCCACCATTGGATGATATCGTCCTAAATTGGATCAAATCGTCCTTTGTAGGATGAAATCATCTCCGATTTCTCAACTTGGGGATCGCCCCTTGTTGGACGGGATCGCCCCTATTCCGTCGATTTCGCCCTCAGATGAAATGGGGACGATTTCGTCCCGACGTCGTCGACGGCCTAAAAACGGCCGCGATGCCCCAAAATAGTCAAAATTTAAATTGCAAATTACACAAATCAAATTACAAACATAATTCACTAGGTTTAGATCCTTACCCGTAGCCCGCACCGGACCTCTGTTGATCTGTGCGTTGTCTCGACCATTTTGTCTGCAGAGCTCTAAAAATAGTGAAAAATGAACAGTAAAAATGAATTAGGGTTTTACCCTATTTTTCTTAATTTTATTTAAAAACAACATTTTTAATTTTGCTTTTTCGTGCTTTTACCTCAAACGTTCGATTTGGGTAAAAACACGGAGGGGGCACCATAGTAAACAGTCGTACGATTCGACCTAGAATCGTCGTCTAAAAAATTGAGTAAATTTTTGCTTTCTCGTAAAATGGGAAGAACTCGTCTTTAACGCATTTTCTTCAAAAAATTTGCTAAAGAGGGGGAAAAATGTAGCACCCTAAAATTGGCGTAGTTAAACCTTAGTAAAAAGATAAAAATTTGAATTTTAACCCCGAAACCGCCCGTTACCCGCTCCCCTTGTTTTTCGTGCCATTTTTAGGATTTGTTTTGACCGTTGGACGATATCATCGACGATCAGATGAAATCATCCCAGATCTGACGAATTCGTCTGGAACAGAACGTCCAGACGATTTCGTCCCAAAACTGATTTTCATAATTAGCTTCTGTTTCAATAGCTTCTCTAACTTGGGCAGAAAGCGTGTCTGCACGGTTAGAGTCTCCCCCGTTGGAGATCTCCCAAATTGGGATGATCTCCAACCTCCTAACCTCTCCCTAATCCTATATAAACTAGGATTTTCTTAGTTTATCCCCCTGGCTGACTGATTTCCCTGCAACTTTAGTTTCTTGTGCATTAGAACACCTTCGTACCATCGTTTGCATTGTGTATTTCAAGTTTTCTTGCAGGAATTTTATTGTTTTTCAGCCGGAGCAAGCTCGGATCGTCGTTGGCGATTCCAGACGATTTTGGATGATCCTATCGTAGATCGGCGATGATCTCGTACGATTGGAGGTGATCTCGACTGCAGTCCATATTGGGGGCAATCAGAGCCCGAAGTTTGCATTTCTTTATCTTCTCTCTTCATTTCTTTATGAATTAACTTAGTTTATTCTATTTTTGCATCCTGGAGTTCACCTCATTTAGCATAGATGCATGATAAAGTTAAACTAAATTATTAAATTAATGCATTTCCTTTAATTGTTATCTGGATTTATCATTTAGTCAAGTTTATTATTATTTCTACCATTTCCCCTTGCTTTTGCAGTTGTATTTTTGGTTTTTGGTATCTGTTTCTGTGATTGCAGGTTTTTGACGAATTCGTCAGGTCGACGATGATCTCGTCTGATCTCAGATGACCGACTGTGATCTGAGATGATTCTATGCAATTGTAGATGATTATGTAAGATTTGAGATGATCTGGACTTCTACAAACCTCAGAATCTTCATCAGACATCCGAAATCAGGTACATTCTATCTTATTTAGCACACTTTCTGTGTTTAGCACTTATTCATGTTTTTTGTATCCATATAAATCAGCATTGGCATATAGAATAGCTTAGATTCATCTTGGCCAAACCTAGGATATGAATGATTAAAGTACAAAATGAACACATCAAACCCATTCTCAACCTAGGCATGGAAACTGCCACTCAAAAGTTTCCTGGTGAACCCACCATCCATCAAAAATTCACCCTTATACCCCCTCCCCGAGAGGCGCGACCTTCAAAGGGCCTCTCAGTCCGAGGTATTGTCCCATCCTTCTCGCATCCCCCTTCTGGGTGCGGATCCTATAGCCTGAAGGTAAGGATGCAAAAAATTTGGAGCGATACATAAGGAATGGGAAATCAGGCTAGAGGTCTGATGCCATGGAGGAAGCTAAAAGGGAAGCGATTGCGCTAACTCTCTGAAGAGTTTGGGTTTGCACTACAATTATAGTGGGATTAGGTGTTATGAAAGTTGATGAATCAGATCAGATAGTGGGAGCTGAAGGGATGGAGGGCAAGCCTGAAATAGAAGTGCCAAACACACAAGTGGAGGGAATCTCTAAAACCTAGGGGGAAGAACTTGTTGAATTTGAGACGGTGAAAGGATTAGAAGCACCTGTATAGGCTAGGGATGGGGAAGCTGAGGATATAAGTGTGGCAAAAGATGAAAGAGATGACTGAGAAAATGAAAAGCTTTGCTAGCTTGACTTAGTTGGGGATTGTTAGGATTCTACTCCTAACCACCATACTAATCACATTATTAGTTAATTATTTAATCACTCTCTCTTTCACAAAGGTTGTGACCTTTTATCACACATTCACACTCGTAGAAATAGGCATTTCATTTGGTATAGTTGAGGCATCGAAGAATATAATTATTAATTAATTGTTGGGTTCTCCATACAATACAACAACGATTCCTTAATAAAAGTGATTCCTTTTTATTATTCTAGCATTATAATCAATCTTTCTCTATTGGGTTCACTACATCTGGATCAGAGCTAGTTCAATCCAATTTTTTTCCCCACACAGCCATCGTCTCCACTTTACATGCCACCTTGTCATAAGTGAGTATGGGTCTGCCTCACAGCACCGTATTCCTCTGTGATAACACAGACCAATAGCGGAATAAAAAATAGAGCTCCACCATAATATAAATTGTCGACATCGACTGTGAGTTCTAATGCAACGATAGTGCAATAAGCGGACATAAACTCCGATTTTTTTTTTTTACAACGAACGAACAGGCTGTCATAGTCTCTTCGGCGTCTACCTCACCAAAAGGATGAAACAGTAACCCAATTCGACATAAAAGAAAAGCGAGAAGTTATAAAAAATTCAGAATTATGGCTGTTGAAGACTAGCAAAGTGATTCGACCAAGCACAGATTAAAAAAAAATACATCAAATCAGAAGAAATCATGAAAAAATTGGTTGCTTGCAAAGTTTTCCAGCAAAGACACAGGTTAACGATGTAATCGTATAAAATTAGAGTATAAACTTAAGGTTTAAAATAAATTTTACCCGTCGATGGCTACGGTTCGCGTCACTGGAAAACTTTGACATCGAAGAAAGGACGAAGGTCACAAGAAGTGGCAAAGGATATTATGAAAGAGATCTCAAAAGAGGTTTCAAAAGAAATGAAAGAAGTGATGCAAGAAATGGTCGATGGAAGAATATATCACGACCCCAACCTACTTTTGCTACTTAATCTTGCCCACCTACATCAAATCACATCAATGAGGGTATATAAAATTCAGTTCTAGGATATTGCCAATCGCATCATAGGGTTGGATGAATCAGTCCTCATAAGTGGGTTCATCAATGGATTGAAAGAAGAAATTAGAGTGAATATCATGATGTACACTCCTCGCACCCTACAAGAAGCCATTGGATTAGCCTTGTTAGCCGACGATACATTCAATGTTCAACGTCAACATGGGGATCAACCTATTGATAAATCAACATTCACGCACACTATTCCAAAACATAAACCCTTGCCAGTTAAGTACCTTAGCCTACAAGAAATGGAGGAGCGACGAGCGAATGACCTCTGCTATACTTGTGATGAGCAATTTGGGCCCCTTCATTGTTGTGCTACACAAATATTGTATTTATTGAATATAGTTGATCCCTATCACTCCATAGAGGAAGAAGGTGAGGAAGATGTGCACGACATGACCAAAGCACCTGATCATAACAATGAAGGAAATGAGGTCGATGTGCAAGAAGTGCTCGATGCACCATGAAAATATGAGGTAGACATACATGCAGTAAACAATGAAGACAAGACATACACTCTCAAATAACTATACACGAGTTCATCGCCAATAGTGAGTTCTCATCGTATAGGCAGCCTGATTCAGAAAGGAGGCAAAAGAGTGAGTGCACCTTTATTTTCCCTTCATTCTACACAGGAAGAATCAGCTAATGCGGAAGCCTACTGTCATCACAATTCTCCTAAGGAAGATTCTACTATTCTTTCTAGCAACCCCCCACTAATGCTTCGACCTTCAATATATCCTTGCCTTCAAAAAAGTGACATTAAAATAGTATAATAACTTGCACAAATTCAACTGGGAAAACAAGCAACGAAGCTCCTTACTTTGAGCTTTGAGGACAAAGATTTTTTTAAGGAAGGTGGCATGTTAGGATTCTACTCCTAATCACCATACTAATCACATTATTAGTTAATTATTTAATCACTCTCTCTTTCACAAAGGTTGTGACCTTTGATCACACCTTCACACTCGTAGAAATAGGCATTTCATTTGGTATAGTTGAGGCATCGAAGAATATAATTATTAATTAATTGTTGGGTTCCCCATACAATACAATAGTGATTCCTTAATAAAAATGATTCCTTTTTATTATTCTAGCATTATAATCAATCTTTCTCTATTGGGTTCACTACGGGGATGAGCTCAACGCAGGGACCACTAAAAAAGGTACAGTGGGGACTGCTAAGGCTATTGCTGTAGAGGTTAGAGACACTGATATCATTGCAGTCATGTTAGGGTTTGAACAAGTTTAAAACAGAGGTACAGGACTTAAGGCTGAGGAAAAGAAACGAGAGCAAGATTTGAAAACATACCTTCGAGCCCCATGGAGGAAGGAGCCGAGAGAGATTCTTCCAGCATTTGTATTTCTTCCTTTTGTTTGTCTAGTGCATCGGGGCTACCTTCGCTTGCTTTCTCATCACTTGGAGGTTCTTGAATGATAGTTTATCCTATGTCAATAACACCTTGTTATTAAATATTCCTAGTTTTAGGCTCTCCTTGAATCTGTTTTGTTGCAGGTGCTTTTGGAATGGGCATATCAATTTCAACCTTTTGTTCTTCAATCTGCCTTGTTACCTCTTTTGAGATAAATGCTTCTGCTACAGCCACTTTAGTTGTTTTGCCCTTTGGATTTTCTTGAATAACAACAAGCTCTAAGTTAGCTGACTTTTGTTCCTTCACCTGTCTAGCTGTCTCCATCAGAGCTATTTTGCTAGGATTTGGGGAAGGAGCTGGAGCGCTTGGGTGCACAATCATCCTAAAAGGCTTTTGAGACCTAGTCCATGGTTTCTTCATGATTTGTTGTAGAAGGGACTCTTCAGTTTTTATTTTTGGAGCACTCTTAAATTTAAGCGTTTGTTCAAATGAGTGAGGAGCACCCATGATAGCCTTGTCTTTCCCTAGCATATAGTGTCATGGATGCATTAATTCGTCCACTTCATCAGGATTGCGCCTTGTCTTAGGCACCAGGTCGACGTAGGAAAAAGGTTGATAAGTTTTAAAACAGTCATCATAGAAAACTAAAAATTGCTCATCAATAGCTAGCTTGTTAGTCATAGCTTTTTCTTGGTGTACCCTCATGATCCACCATTACTGTATTTTGTGATCTGACCATTCTGGGTGCCTGAACTTTATGGTACTCTTGATAGATATGGGCAGTTTTTGCTCTTGATTCACCGTGGGGTTATACTCAATATCCATTGTGTAGAAATCCAGCCAAGGCGATAATGACTCCATTTCGTCCACATGCCATTCAAGCTCTAAACCAAGTGGGTTGTTGCATTGTCTCTCCATGTCTGAGCATGGGCAAGAATGGAAGGCTTGTACCTTAAGGTTGTTCTTTATTATACCAAGTGGGTCCCATTTCCACCGATGGGGCAACTCAACCAATCCCAACTGGGAAAGTGTCACGGTCAAAAATGCATTCTGACCACACTGAGTGATCTTGACTCCTCCAAAGTCGAAAGGGGTAGAGACTATGACTTTTCTCCCATGACCCCTTCCATATTCCTCATTAGAGTGATCCAGCTGGCGAGCTACTTCCAATGCAAACTGGAACGAAGTGGTGTAAAAGGGCAATAAAAATGGTTTTTCTTAAAACCCATAAATCTTCATGACATAGCCCTACATAAGGAAGAAAGTATCTCCCAAACATCGTTCAACTAACTCCTGTCTCAGTTTAGTTGAAAAATGCTCGAACTTGCCATAAATCAAAATTAATGCTGGGCCCAAAAAAAATTGATTAAAAAGATAATAGGACCTACTTACAAAAAAATTGTTCGTCCACAAGTAAACTGGCAACGACTTTCCTTTGTGGTATGTCTTCTGCTTTGTGACAAACCCAAATTTATCATGTTGACTCCATAAAAAGAGCCATACCATCATGGAGGAGAGTCTAAAATGGTGGTCCTTATCATCATGTAGGAAAACTAAGGAAGCATGTAGCTGCCTTGAGATGAATTCGGTCCAGTCGTAGTAAACTGTACTGGAGCCTGGCCTGGATTTGGAAGGGAAATAATCAAAATTATCAAAAATGGCCTATGCCACAGCAACCTGCCAATCGGTGACCCATTCATCAGTCGCCAACCCTATCACCCATGCCAGTTATGAAAATTCATCCAAAGACCTTGGGAGTGTAGGGAGATCACCAGGTGTGACTGTATCTTTCAATTGGCTTGTTATAAAATCTCTTATCCAGGGCGTAGATTGATACCTTGTAGCCTCTTCATTAGTATATAGCCTCTGCGGAACCACTCCAGAAGGGTACGCCTCTCCACCGATGAAAGCTTCTCGGATAGACGCAGTAGTAATTGCAAACAACTGAACTCCATTCGCGTCTCAAACTATCCATGTTAGAGGATCATAAAATTTGGTTATTGCATGAATAAATTCGGGGCATACATGAACAGGAGGGCACATGTAGAAATACAAGTGGGAGTGGTACACCGGGGCCAATGGGTTTTCAACTATGCTGCAGGTGTATGCCTCCTCAATGTCCCGACACAGCTGCTCCATATCCTTACTCGTTACTAGGCAGTCTCAGTATCGAAGGAAAAGGTGCTACCAAGGCACCAGTTCTTCGATATTTTTGCTTTTCTTCTTCTGAAGCTTCTTCGAATCCAACGACTCTACAAACACAACTTCATTTTTGGCCCTTTTATCTTTCGAAACCTTATTTTATATTTTTTATCCTTTGGCATTTTTGCAATTACTGCTTTCCCTACTGCTTCTGCCTCCCTTTTACCCATGGTGGTCAAATGCTTCAGAAATTTTTTGGGTTTATGTATTGCAGTGAAGAGTTTCAAAATGAGCTTAAAATTGTTTCGTATATTGTGTTCTTATAATACTTTTGTCTGAAACTACCACCTTTAATGCAGGGTGCCTTCAATTAATGCCAGGGTGAACGTGCATGCAATCGGGTGCTTTCAACTTTCTTCGTGCGGGTGGATTTTTCTTAAAAAACTAAATAACGGTGGCGAACAAGGACATCTCCATGAGGCGCCCTATCATTTGCTAAGAAGGGAGACCAGAGATTTTAAAAGAAAGGTCAATTTTGGCTGACAGAGGATGAGAAATGTTTTAATTTGATGGGGGTACAACCTTTTCTCTTTTAAAACTCGTGCCAACCTAGGGTTTTGCAAATGACTTTTCATGAGGCACAAATCTCCTAACACTTGGCAAAATTTGAATGGGCAAAAGGGGAGTACCAATAAGGAAACAAAATTATACTAAGGGTAAAATATTAAAATGACTACTAAATAGGAGCAACCCTCGATGAAGTGCCCCCCCTGGATTTATTCATTTGTTTATTTATTCTTTGCCTTTGGAGTGCTCTCCATGTGGAGCACTTCGGCTTCGAGCAAAGAGCTTCCTTGTGGAATGCTTTACCTTTGGAGTGCTCTCCATGTGGAGAGCTTTGGCTTTGGTTAAAGTGCTCCCTTGTGGAACGCTTTGCCTTTTGAGCACTCTCCATGTGGAGCGCTCTGGATTCAGGTAAAGCATTCCCTTGTGGAATGCTTTGCCTTTGGAACGCTCTCCATGTGAAGCGCTCTAGCTTCGGGTAAAGCATTCCCTTTTGGAATGCTTTGCCTTTGGAATGCTCTCCATGTGGAGCGCTTCGACTTCATATAAAGCATTCCCTTGTGGCCTACTTTGCCTTTGGAGCGCTCCGAATTTGGGAAAAGCATTCCCTTATGGAACGCTTTGCCTTTGGAGCGCTCTAGTTTCGGGCAAAGCCTTCCCTTGTGGAATGCTTTGCCTTTGGAGCGCTCTGGCTTCGGGCGAAGCACTCCCTTATGGAACACTTTGCCTTTGGAGCACTCTCCATGTGGAGCACTCTGGCTTTAGGTAAAGTTCTCTCCATGTGGAGCGCTCTGGCTTCAAGCAAAGCGCTACCTTGTGGAACGCTTTGCCTTTGGAGCACTCTCCATGTGGAGCACTTGGGCTTCGGGCAAAGCGTTCCCTTGTGGAACGCTTTGCCTTTGGAGCGCTCTCCATGTGGAGCGCTTTGGCTTCGAGTAAAGCACTCCCTTGTGTAATGCTTTGCCTTTGGAGCTCTCTCCATGTGGAGTGCTTCGGCTTCGGGTAAAGCTCTCCCTTGTGGAATACTTTGCCTTTGGAGTGCTCTCCATGTGGAGCACTTTAGTTTCGAGCAAAGTGTTCCCTTGTGGAACGCTTTGCCTTTGGAGCGCTCTCCATGTGGAGTGCTCTGGCTTCATGTAAAGCATTCCCTTATGGAATGCTTTGCCTTTGGAGGACTCTCCATGTGGAGCGCTCCGACTTCGGGTAAAGCACTCCCTTGTGGAACACTTTGCCTTTGGAGCACTCCAACTTCGAGCAAAGCATTCCCTTGTGGAATGCTTTGCCTTTGGAACGCTCTCCATGTGGAGCGCTCCAAATTCGGGAAAAGCGTTCCCTTGTGGAATGCTTTGCCTTTGGAGCACTCTCCATGTGGAGCGCTCTAGATTTGGGAAAAGCATTCTCTTGTGGAATGCTTTGCCTTTGGAGCGCTCCGGCTTCAGGCAAAGTGTTCCCTTGTGGAATGCTTTTCCTTTGGAGCGCTCTCCATCTGGAGCACTTCAGCTTCTGTAAAAGCATTCCCTTGTGGAACGCTTTGCCTTTGGAGCGTTTTGGCTTTGAGCAAAGTGCTCCCTTGTGGAACGCTTTGCCTTTGGAGCACTCTCCATGTGGAGTGCTTTGGCTTCGGGAAAAGCACTCCCTTGTGGAACTCTTTGCCTTTGGAGCGCTCTCCATGTGGAGCTCTCTAGCTTCAGGAAAAGCACTCCCTTGTGGAATGCTTTGCCTTTCTCTCTTTTTTTGAGGGGGGGAGTGACATGCATTTTCGAATAAATATATCGGCCTATCGGGTGAGATTTTATTTCTAACTATCTCATCTTGGCCACAAAAACCTAGCAAAAGGCTTTATTTAAAGAATTCTTTTAGACTTCTGAAACACATTTTGGCCTTATCAGGTGAAATTTCTCTATTAACTATCTCATCCTAGCTATAAAAATCTGAGCAAAGTCTTTCTTGAAGAAACTTCTTTTAGACCTCCCAAAAATATTTCGGCCTAGAGGGTGCAATTCTTCTATTAACTACCTCATCCTGGCTGCCAAAGGCCTTAGAAAAGGTATTTTTGAAGCAACACCTTCCTTCTATTTTTCAACTAAGCTTAGGGAATAAAAATATTAACCTACTATACAAACAAAAGGGACTCCATATGAGAAATACCTGATCAGCTAGAGAGGAGTGTCGGGTCTTGGTGGGTGGTAGACTTTTAATAAAAAATTGTTTACTAGAATCGGGAGCATGGCACCTTCCATGTCTTCCAGTGTGAATGAATTTATCTGATGAATGCCAGAGACTCGAAACGGACCCTCCTAGAAGGCATCAAACTTTTCGTGGTTTCCCGACTTTGATTTCTTCACGTTCCATTTTAGAACTAAGTCTCCAACACTGAAAGCTCGATCAGAAGTTCTCTTGTTGAACCAACTCTTGGTAGTTTCGACATGCTTGGCGAAGACTTCATACACCTTTTATCTTTCTTCTTCTAACTCCACCATTTGTGCCAGCCTTGCATCCATCAGACTGTATTGGCCTCCTTCGATGTCTAGCCATTTAAGAAACTGTAAGGCTGGTAGTTCGATGTGTGTAGGTAAGACCGCATATTTTTCATACACCAACGAATAAGGCGAAGTCTAGATAGACTGCTTGATGGAAATTCGATCGAACCACAGGGACTGATTTAAGAGTAGGTGCCAGTTTCTTTTATTTTTCTACGAGGATTTCGAAATGAGTGATCAGCCCTTCAAGGAAGGAGATGACCACTTCTTGGCTCGCTTCTTTGGTCGGGATGGCTTTCGACCATCTGGTGAAGTAATCTGTAGTTGTCAAGATATATTTGTGGTCGGTAGAAGAATTGGGATTTATGACCATGATGAAGTCCAAACCCCACTATTGGAATGGAGTTTCCACCTGAATTGGGTGGAGAGGAAGCAATGCATTCCTAACCCTTTCTGAGTAGCGCTAGCAACTGTCATAGCACTGGCTGGCTTTGAAGGTATCTGAAAAGAGAGTGGGCCAATAGTAACTTGCTTTGATTATTTTTAGCGCCATTAGTCTACCAATAAAATGTCCTCCCGAAACTCTAGAGTGAAATTCTTCAAGGATACTAGCCTTTTTGGACTCTTTAATGCACCTTAAAAGGACTCCATAAATATTATGATAAAAAAGGCCATTAGGCGTCAAGACATACCTATTAGCTTGTAGGCGGAATCTCCTTCTTTGCAAAGCATTGAAGCTTGAGAGGCATCGGCCTGTATCAAAATATCTAATCAGGTCTTCTATCCAATCTGAATCGCTAGTGGATGGGATAGCCAAGTTGCTATCAAAATTTAGGCTATTTGAGTCTGGAATCATAGCTTTGATCGTAGCATTTTTTGCTAACTCTTGACAGAGTGCTCTACCTCAAACTAACTTGGTAGTGCGTATCTCGATATCAAACTATTAAATTTTAGTAACCCATCCTGCCCTTTTATTCCCCAACTAGCCTTGGATGATGAAGCTTCGGACGTTGAGGTGTATGACATACACGATTGTTTTGCTTTGAGACACGAAGTTCCTAAAATTTTGGAGGGACTTCATCACCGCATGCACCTGTCGTTCAATGAAATTGAACTTCTCTTCATGAGGTTGGATGATTTGGCTGATAAACGTGATCAAATGTTCATCTTCATCTTCACCTTTCTGAGTTAAGATAGTGGCATAACTCTCAGGCTCTCCAACCGCATACAATATAAAATCTCGTGAGTAGTCGAGGTTGATAAGGATAGGATCTTGAGCAATTCACTCTTTAATCTCTTGAAAATCTTACCTCCTTTCATCAGTCCACTTGAATTCGATGCCCTTTTCAAGAGTTGGGCCATTGGTTTTATCACTTGAGCAAAATATGCGATGAACTTCCTGATAAAGTTTATCAGTCCGAAAAAGGACTGTAGGGCCTTCTTATTGGTGGGAGGTGAGAGTCGAAGAAGTGCTTCTGCTCAAGCTAGATCAATTGTTAATCCATTTTCAGAGATAAGATGCCCGAGTAGTTTTCCTTCTTTTACCATAAATATTGACTTTTTGGGGTTGATGGAGACCCCAAACTCTTGGAATTTCCCAAAAACTTATCATAAATGTAGACTGTTATTTTTGCTTGTGAGAAAAGACAGTCATGTCATCTAAGTAGATTACGATGACATGATTGAGTAGTTCACCGAATGTGAGGTCCATTTCCCTTTGGAAACTAGCCCCAACATTTGAAAGATCGAAGGACATCCGTTGGTAGGCGAAAGTACCCCACTTGGTCGTGAATGCAGTTTTATGTTGATCTTCATATTTAACCCATATCTGGTTATAGCTTGAGAACTCATCTAATAAGGAGAACCTTTGTGCTCCCGCCACTACATGAATGATTTGATAAATCTGAGGTAATGGATAGTGATATTTGAGCGACGCTTGATTTAAATTTTGGAAGTCTATACACAACCGGATATCACCATTCTTCTTCCACACTGAAACTAGGTTAGCTACCCAGGAATAATGCTTAATCGGATATATGATCTTAGCTTCAAGCATTTTCAACAACTCGACCCTCATTAGGGTTTCAACTTTTGGATTCATTTGCTTCTATCTGAAGGGTCTGACACCTTCTTCTAACTCGATGGTATGTTGGATGATGTCCTTGTCATAGCCCTTTAGGTCTTGGTAACACCAGGTGATGATATCAGGATATTCTTTACATAGAATCTGGATCTGCTAAAGCTCTCCGGTTGTGCAATCGATCCCTACCATGATGACCTTTCTGGATTCTAACTCCAAGCTGATGAACTACTTCTTGTCCACTTTGATCTTATGGCTGATAGGCCTATCATTTTTGTCGAAGAGGCTTTCTAGCGTGATCAAGCCTTTCGATATATGATTATTTTTCAATTGAATCAAGCCTTCATGATCTTCTTCATTCAGAGCTCACTCTTTGATGGTTGACACTTCATCGACTAGGAAGTTAACAAGTTATTCGTCATTGTTGAACACCTGCCAATGGAGTTTTTTATCGGGAATAGAAGGTTAGTAAATTAATCTTACCATCTTTGGTTTGTGCATCATGTCATCAGTTGGTGAAAATCAGGCACTGATGGAAGCCAAAACATCATCCAACTTGTTCTTCTCCCTTGAAATAGATTTAACGTTTAGTGTGTCGAAGTAATAAAAAAATCCCACATATTGTTGTGATACGCCTTCAGGTAGTGTTGTTTGCTGACACACCTACTGGTAACCTGGTTGCAGATTAGCTTAGAGTCCTCAAAAATTTGTATTTGTTTGATGCCTAGCTTCTCAGCTTTCTCGAGTTCGAGGCATAGAGCCTCATATTCAACTGCATTGTTTGTACAGCTCCAAGCTAGTCTATATGAGTAAGTCTTTTGTTCATCGGTTGGAGAGATGAGAGAAATTCCCGCACCTGCATCATTTTTACATCGAGCACCATCAAAGTACAGCTTCCAAAGTTGATCTGATGTTGATCTGATGCTGGGAGCACTTATGGGTGTGCTTGCTTTTATTTCTCAAGCTTAGTGAGTGTGTAGCATCCTAAGTCTGTACCATTAACTACATTAAAATTAGTTAAGGAGAAGTCATCCTCTAGTTGGAGTTCATCGAGAGCTTCTTCCATCAAGTCGACTTGTATTTATTCTACCATCAAATTGATAGATACTAAGATTTTCTCTTCATCCTCAAGCTTCTCCACGTGAAAACCAGTAGGCTTCTCATTGAAGAGCTTGAATCTTCTACCTCTGAAGGGGATCTCCAGGTGTGTGTAGTCGAGGGAGAGGTAGCCTCCCATATTTGCTGTGAATTCTCGTGAAATACACATACTAAAATAATGCTCTAAGTCGACCACCACGATCTCCTGTATGACCATGACTTACAAAATTTTATGGAGCTAGATTAGAACATCCTTGATCACTCCTACTATCTTTATCGAAGTTTCGTCTAACTGCAGTACCCTAGGACTGCTGCGGGTGTACTCCATACCCATGATCTCACAGAACACTTTGGGAATGACGGTTGTAGCAGTGCCTAAGTTGATCATGCAGTTATGTACGATCCATCCCTCCATTAAAAGGGAAAGGTAAAACGGTGGGGGCCTATTTTTACTTATGGTCGAGGTTGTTAATGGCTGAGAATACATGTCAGTGTTGGCCTATTTTCTTTATCTTGAGCGGACTTGAGAGATTCCTGCAATAGGTCAACTTAACCTGGGAGTTTAAGGGCGTCATATAGACTTAACTTGGTGGAAGCCTTCTTCATTTCTTCGACTATACTATATGTTGAAGCGGACTCTCCTGCTCCTCTTATAGGTTCGTAGATCTCTCAATATTGTTGCATCGCATCCACTCGCTAGTGCTTAGTTAGCGAGGGATATCAGAGCTTCTCTCTCGCCTAATCTCGTGCTTCGGTTGGTGGCTAAGAAGTTGTAGCTTTGGGCTGAAATACTCTTTTGTGAACACAATGTGGTAGATGGTATTTCAATAGGTCGTACTGATGAGCGGTTATCATCGGATTGGGAGCTTTTGTCTCGGACTGAGCCCGCTTGGTCCATGACTTAGCTATGGGCTTGGGTGCTGGAGGTACTTTCAGAGGATCCATTTGAGTTGGTTCTACCTCGATAGGCTTCTTACCTGACCTTGTGAGAACGAAAACTTGCTCATCGGATGATGTCATGAGATTCTGGCTAGCTTCCCTGATCATATTTACTTGTTCATTGGGACCGCCAGCCAGTATCTGCACATAATTTAGATGCACCATGCAGTTTCCTTCATTGTGCGAATCATTGCATATGGTACACCAATGTAAATAATCAGATATGGTGGCCTCTTCACTATTTGTTACCACTGAATTTTGCTCATATTGCTTGTGAGCACCCACGGTTTTCTGATCTTTAGTTATCGGGGGAGGAAATCTTATTTTATGAAAGCCCTGATAATCTTGTATTTTTATTATGGTGCTCATCTGGTTTGCCATAATCTTCATGTAAGCCTTAACTTTTGATAGATATTTAGCTTGAGCTTTGATCACAGTCACTTGGTTAGTAGCTACTTGACCTGGAGGTAATTGAGCCAGCGTTGGTGGTGCTGGCAAATATAGATATGAGTTGAAGCGGGTAACTGGGGAACAATGGGCGCTTGATATTGAGGCACGGGCATAGGTTGGAGTTTCTAGGGTGGATTCCAAGATTGGTTAGAGTGAGCATGAGAACTGGGCTGAGCAAATGCATTTAAATACTGGCTCTAGGGGAAATTCGGGTAAATCAAGATCATAGGTTTTAGAGGTAACTGCGCAATAGACACTAAATTAGTTTCTACGTGGAGCGCTTGATGATACAACTATGGGAATGTATTAATATTGGTTTGCAAAATATTCATACTAATATTAGGGGAAAAGCTCTTAACTAATAAAACAGGGCTTGTTATAGTGTAGGTCGCAACCCTTCGATAACTCTCTATCAGGTTCTCTTGAACCGAACATTGAAGTCAATGATTTCCTCTCAAGGGTGACATTGAATAGTCATAAATTGGTTCAATATGGAGAAGGGGTCCACTCATTCATTGAAGCCCCTTACTAGCTCACCTTATAATTGATCCCATGAAGTAATAGTATCGGGCGGGAGTGACTGGTACCAGTATAGAAGCTTACCTCTCAGTGAAAGGATGAACAACTTTATCATGACGTCCTCATTGGTGATTTGATGGATAATTGCCAGTCCTGCGATGTCTTGGATATGCTCTTGCGATGTCTTTCCTATGCTATCATAAGTAGGTAGAGCCTTCAAAGCTACGGGAGGCACCGTGTGTTGGCCCACAAGGGTGAGTGCTCCAGGATGATTCCAGATAGTGAACTATCTGAGTGGTACTAGATGCACCATATGAGCATACAAAGTCATGTAAACTGGAGCAGTCGGGAAACTCAAAATGCTTGAATGAATGTTTGGTGAAACCGAGATGTTCTAGTGATCTGGTGAATTTTGTGGATTTGGAGGTAAGCTCGTTGACGTGCTATCAGGAGTGAGAGTAGGAGACTCTAAGATAGTATGTTGTGATGATGTCTCATCGAGCAAAATATTTGGCCGAACCACCCTAGGATGTTCTCCCAAAGTGTCGATATCAAGTTTGAGGAACTCTAATTCTTCTGTATTTCTAACTCTCCATATCGTGTGCATGAGGGCAAGATTCTAAACTGGTCTACGAGATTTGGAGGTGTGTTGAGTTCAGCTGATTCGCCAAATTTTTAGATTCAACAGTAGTAAGATGAACATCACTTCTTAAAATTGTTTTAACATGGAATGTTTGTGTCCCACCAGGCGTGCTAGAAACTATTGGCAATCGAACCGACCTAGATACAGGTTTTCTAAGTCTACAACGCCCTAGGCCCGCTGCCAAGCATTGAATGCCCTAAGGAAAGAGATGTCCTCCATGGAAATATCTAGTAGGGTTGGTTCCAAAAATAATAAATGAGGGATTGGAGATAAGGGATAGAAAGATACTTAAAGAGATGGGAAATTACGAAAAGGAATGGTAAATGGCTGAAGGCCAAAGATTTGGGGTGATGGATCAGAAGCACGATAAACAACTTATCTATTTAAACCAAAAACAATCAAAGCAATGGCTTGTAATATAAAATAGTATAAAATCCTTAGAACCTATGTAAACTCCAACAAGAATTCCAGGGACCAGTATTCTATCAATAGCAAAATCCATAGAACAAAATTAAACTGAAAAATAGAGACACTAGTTTAATAGAAATCACATAATAAAAGTCATACATAAATATTGGCGACTCAAACCATATCCAAAAGCCTTTACTTTGGGAGCAAATTTCAAGTAAACAACTACTTTTCTAGTAGAATTTATCCATATGTGTTACAAAAAGGGGATGGTTTATATAGGAAAAAGTTACCGCTTGAAGAACCAGTTCCCAACCACTTTCATGACAGACTGATCTGATTTCAATGATAGCCTAAAAATAGTCTATACTATCAAAACTAACAGCTTAGCATTAAAAATAGAAGGTTTTGGTGAAGACCCAAAAAATAGACAACTTGATATTGAAGTTAGAAGTTTCTGGTGGTGATGAACGATCAACCGGTCTCAATGGCAGCTTCAGAGCGGTGGAACAGAGGATGCATTGTGGACCTCCACTTTAGTTTACTAGCTCTTTCTGACAAGATGTCCCTGATATTTTAAAACAAAGCGCTCCCTTGTGGAGTGCTTTTCAATAAAATGCTCCTAAGTGGAACATTTTTTAGATAAAGCACTATGCTGACCTGTCATTCTCAAACCTTCTAGAGGGAGTCACTTTAAACAAAGCACTGATTTTACTTATACTTCACCAACTAAGTCTCTTAGCCTCTCAACTACTTCCCAAGGAAAAGTCTTGCAAAACACCCTTTTATGAAAGTGCTCCCTTGTGGAGCGCTTTCTAACAAAGCGCTCCCTGGCGGAGCACTTTCCAACAAAGCACTCCTTGGTGGAGCGCTTTTCTAATCAAGTGCTTCCTGATGGAGCGCTTTCCTTTTGAAGCAAAGACTTGGTCAGTTAGAAACTTCTAAGGGGGTCATTTTCTCTTTAAGTGCTGATTTCATTTGTACTTAGCCATATTATCAACCAACCTCACTCACTTAGCCTTTTAGGCGCATATGACAAGTATGGAAGTATCTCTTTAATAAAGTGCTCCCAAGTGGAGCGCTTCTTAACAAAGCACTCCCAAGTGGAGCGCTTCTGCTTGAAGCAAGGTCTAGACATGTTTGAAAGTTTCCAAAGGGAGCTATATTTTCTCTTACACTTAGCCACTTTATGGAGTCTATCCACATAGCATTCTTGTCACCTTCTTATAACATTCTTGGAGGGGGTCTTAAATCAAAGCGCTCCCTTGTGGAGCACTTTTTAGTAAAGCGTTCTTGAGTGGAGCGCTTTCTATTTTTAGAAAAAGTCTTGAACCTTTGGAGTCATTTTGAGAGGAGTTCCCTTTGGACAAGCTTAGATTTCATCTTTACATAACAATTTCATCCATTTCTCCATATTAGTCTCTTAACTATTTTACAAATAATATTCTGGCTAAGGAAGGAAAATTATCCTAAATAGAAGATCTAGAAGTGACAATTTAACACTCGATTGCCCATGCTAAAATATATAAAATTTTGCATGCAACATACCAAGATAAAAACTTAAGGGAAGTGCAGTTACTGAAATGTAAGAGAAGTACAAAAAAGCTTAGAAAAGTACATAAAAGCTTAGAAAAATTTGTAACAGTTCATCCATAGTTTTATGAGGAAAAACTTCATAACAACAACACCTTAACCATATTTTATGGAAAAAATGGAGTTTTACAATGAATGCTTCCACAAAACTATATAGGTTATGCATTTTTACAAGGTGTGTCAAAACTGACAACAGTTCCTTTTATAATGTTATTTTGTAATACTTTGTAATGGTATATGGCAAGTAAGGTGCCTAGACAAGTGGGGCCATTTCATGTAACTGTTATCAAGAATGTAATTGATGTTTGGTAGAGGATTCTAGCTCGAGTGGCATTTTGCATGTAAGCAAACTCCTAAGCATTAGGTTAGGTTTGCATGAAGTTTATCTTTAAAATACATGGATCCATGGAAAACTGTAACTTTTTGAAAAAACAATGAAAGTATTGAAGGAGGTTGCCCCCTCGAAAAGACCTGCTATTCTGTATTATTTTGTGAGATTTTTTTAATCTTGCATTTACATTTTGTATTGCAATATACTATTATTTCATGAAATTTTACTTTATTTGCAATATTTGTATCAATAAGTATTTTTAATAGAAGGTTATTAACATTAAGA
The DNA here is from genome assembly GCA_028583015.1 of Wollemia nobilis. NCBI lineage: Eukaryota > Viridiplantae > Streptophyta > Pinopsida > Araucariales > Araucariaceae > Wollemia > Wollemia nobilis. Next base: position 2,049,852 of record JAQPPZ010001919.1, read on the forward strand.
GAGTTTGTGACAACTATGCATGTGTATGAGCTTCAAAGGAAAGTGGAGGTCGAATTGTAAGAACTTGCCTAATGGCCTTTAGGAGGGTGTGGATAACATGCTTTATAAGTATTTTATTATAGTTCTAAAGACAATAATTAAGTTGAGGGTTAAGTATGAGCAAATTGCCAGTAACCAATGTGTGTGCAAGGTAGCTTTTCTCCATGTTCCACAACCAACAACACCAGTAGTAGCAATAAGTCAATCTTTCTCTACTTTTGCATTTGAAGTAGAAAATCTAATTAAAAATATGGGACCACTTGCAATAAATTTGTTGCAATAAAAGGACATAGGAACAAAATGAATCCAATTTAGAGATAAGTATCAGGAAGAATTTATCTGAAGTAGTCTACTATGAGTGCAAAGATAAAGGGTATTACAAGACAAATTCTCTTTATAAGGCATCTAATTTAGGAATTGTTGTGGTTGATCCACAACACACCCCAAAATTGGGGACCCACCTTTTTGCAGGCTTGCAGAGAAGAATCTCGGTGACCCAGATACTAAAATTGAAGAAAAGAGAAAAAAATGCCTAAGTGTTGAAAAGTGTCGCGAAATCGCGACATGTCGCGAAATCACTGCCGAAAACAGGAAAGTTGTTGCGAAATCGCGACATGGAGCTCCATCGCTGTCGAAGAGGAGAGAAAAGAAAAATTGAAAGTTGTCGCGAAATCGCGACATGCCGTTGAGAGGAAAAGAAATGGTGTCGCGAAATCGCGACATGCCGCTGGAAAAGAATGAAAATGGTCACGATTTCGTGACGTGTTTTGCCGAAGCGTACGGATGATGAAAAGTGTCGCGATTTCGCGACGTGTTTTGCCGAAGCGTACGGATGATGAAAAGTGTCGCGATTTCGCGACGTGTTTTGCCGAAGCGTACGGATGATGAAAAGTGTCACGATTTCGCGACATGTTTTGGCAAAGTGTACGAAAGCGGAAAAACGTCGCGATATCGCGACAGGAAACAACGAAAGGACTCGAAGCGAAAAGACGTCGCGATATCGCGACGTGTTTTAGCAAATTGTACGGCACAAGGGAGATGTTGCGAAATCGTGACAGAAATGAAGACCATGCCCGAAGCAGAGAAGTGGTAGCGAAATCGCGACAAGTTTTGCCAAGGCGTACGAAACAGAAAAATGGTTGCGATTTTGCGACGTGTTTTGGGGAGGCGTACAAAAAGAGAAAGCGGTAGCGATATCACGACAGAAAGCGGCATGAAGGTCCGAGGGTGAAATACGTCACGATATCGCTACAGGTTTTTCCAAGGCGTATGGAACATAAAAGCGGTAGCGATTTCGTGACGTGTTTCGGGAAGGCGTACGGAAAGAGAAAGCGATAGCGATATCGTGACAGTTTGTGGCAAACAGGTTCGGGGATAAATGCGGTAGCGATATCGCGACGGTTTGTCGAAAGAAGGCAAGAGAGTGATAATGGTCGCGATGTCGCGACGTAAAGTTGCCAAAGAAGCCTGACGGAGAGATGGTAGCGATTTCGCTACAGCTTGGTGAGAAGGAAGCCCAATGGAGAAATGGTAGCGATCTCGCTACAGTTTATGGAAGGAAGGTTCAAAAGCAAAAACGGTCGCGATATCGTGACAAGATGCTGTCGAAGACGTACGGTGCGGGAAGAGTGTAGCGATATCGCGACATGTCGCGTTTTCGCGACCGAGAAGGTAAATAGGCAGCATGTAATTTTTGTCGGGTTTTTCGTAGAGTGGCGTTACAGAAGGCGCAGAGAGCGTGTGACACGTGGCATGCAGGTGTCAGGTCTGTAGAAGCGTTACATGCAGCGAAGGATTTTAGGCGTTTTGGCGTTAAACATGGAATAAAGACAAGGAAAAGGTGGGAATTCGAAAGGTCACATGCAGGAAGGTGAAGTGAAGCGACCAGGGAGAATCGAAGAGCCATGCTAGATAGGATAAATCTAGAAGCGCAGATTGAAGACGGGGGTTGGAAATTGTCGATTGCAGAGTTGCAGAGACAAGAGCTTCATGCTATTCTGGGCCTGCACTTGGGCAATTTCCTTCTTTTTTGTTCTGGAATATTTATGCCTAGAACATTCTTTGAATGTAATTGGCATATCATTTAATACAAAATACAGAGAGTATTGGCATCTCATTGATGAGAAAGGAGTCATTTTGTGCATGCATGATTTAATGTTTTATCTTTCATTCCAGATTTCTGAGGCTTTTAGGTGAAGTTTAATGCAAGTGTGCTTGGTTGCTTCATGCGAATGCCTAAGTCCGGAATTACAGTAGAAACCCTAGAGACCAACACCTAATTTATTTGGATTGTGCAAGTTTGCAGGTTCATTAGATTAGGTTGCATGCATAAAACCTCAGTATCTTCGGTTTCATCAAATTGATGGCAGCATTCTGACTGTAGTTTAGTTTCTCTGCATTTACTTTTCTTTATTTTTCAAACCCTTGCTTTATTTTCTGCAGTTTAATTACTGTATCCAAATTAATAACTGAAAATCCATCAAAATCCAAGATTAAAGTACAATTATTCATTTTGAGTCCACTGTAAATTAAAATTATATAAACCATCAGTGCCCCTTGTTAACATCCACTTGCAAACCCTAAGATATTCCTGGAGAAAGTTATTTTCTTTGCAAGCAGAGGATTTTTTGGACTCAGATCCTACCGGAGAGTGTGCTTTCACAATCGGGTGAAAACACCACTCAACAGGAATAAAAAAGTTGATGTCATGGCACAAAGTAATCTTGTGATAGAAATCACAATGAAGGAAAAGAGAACAAGAAAAAGAAATAAAAACTCAAAAGGGGAAGAAAATTGGGAGTTTAAGACTTTTTCAATTTCAATAGGTTAAGCACCATACTCAATCATATAGGATTTGTCAAAGAAAATTGACAATATCATGTATGGGCAACTACAAATATTATCACTAAAAAAGTAATGGGAGCTACTCTCAATGCCCAATGAAAGAAGATAGAATTCATTGTGTTTGACATAGAGTTTGACCCTTATGCTCCACAAGCTAAAGTCATGTGCAAAGGTATCTTTATTCCTAATATCATGGTAGATGGTGAGTCATTGTCAATATAATGATAGAGTCTATAATGAAGATATTAATACTAGAGATAGATCATAAATCTAACTTAAGTTGAGATACTTGAATAAAGCAAAAACAAAGCCAATGATAGTAGTATGATATAATAGTTTTAGTCATAATAGTTACTTGTGTGGTAGATTTTTTAATTATGAATGATGGTTGAGTAGCCTATCTAATGTTATTAGGAAGACCATGGTTAAGAAAAACCCATGTTCGTAATTACTGGTGTGACAGTTACATAATCATTTCATTGTCCCAATTTATTGAAGATAAAATATTGAGAACAATAGAAATAGAGAAATAAAGTTAGGTGGCTACCAAAGATGAAGAAGAAGTGAGGTAGATGTATTAATGGTTGATATCCTTCCTGATGCTCTATTAGATCACCCACATAAATTTTTTGAGGAAGAGGTGGAGAACCAACTACAAAATTTACACTTTGGGGATGCAATAGAAGAGCACAAAAAATAGGATTACTTTTGGCTTTTCTATAGGTTTATTCATTTGTTTAATTTTGATCATAAAGAGTTATGGCAAGTAGATTTGGTAAAGAGTCAAAAGAGTTGGTCAACGATGCTAAATATGTGAAGCAAATGCCATATCATATAAATCTAAATTTTTCCAAGTATATCAAAGAAGAGATAATTTGTTAGCTACATGCTTCATTTTCTAGTAAACAATGTAAAGTGGGTGTCTTCAATTGTCAATGCAAGGAAGAAGAATGGGAAGCTGAGGGTCTATGTTGATTATTGAAAACTGAATAAGGCTACAATGAAAGACCATTATCAGATCCCCTTTTTATATCATATTTTAGATGAAGTTTCAAGACAAGAGTGTTATAGCTTCTGTCACAACCTACCCCATAGGACCCTCGATGAGGAAATAATTTACTTGGATTTATTTCTTTAATTGTCTAACATTGATGCCATTATGGCTATGCTTGGTGATGATGCAACATTTGATTGTGATTTATGTTTATAATATTGTTATATTTTAAGGTTTTGTAGTGATAACCATGTTTGCAGGGGGACATTACCAAACTATCGGTTTGATAGTAGCTCTGGTGATGCCTTTAAATTGATTAGCAAAGGGGTTGAATAAAGGTAATGAAATCTCTAAATGCATATTTGAAATTTGTAGTATGACCTATGCACTGGAGTTACTGTGTTATCGTAGGTCATAAAAGTCCGAAAATAGAAATTTCTAGTCTAGGGCCAGAATTTCATTTTCAATTTTATTTTTCATTCATGAGCCGATGATGACATTCCCTTCATGAAAATTCCAATTTCATTGAAGGATTTATGTTTTATGGCATTTCATCAATTTCCATTTTGAAGTTACGTCATGGTCATATAAGGACCAAATCACATTTGCTTTATTCGGGTTCAACGAACAATCATTAAAGTTTCACAATAAAATAAACCAACATTGCCCCTTGTTTTTAGTTACTTGCAACCACTGAGGTGTTCCAAGCATTTAAATTGAATATATTTATTTGAGATTATTAATACACATATGTAAAATGCTAATACAACAGAGACCTTGGAGAAGTTATTTGTTTAATTTCTTTGCAAGAGAGGATTTAGAACCCAAATCCTATCGGAGAGTGTGTTTTCACAATCGGGTGAAAATACCACTCAACAGATTGGCACTAGAAGGAGGGCCTGACGGGTTTATTTTAGTGTGATTTAAATTTAAATTTTTGTATATCTCATGCTATATTGATTGTTATCTTTAGTCCTCTAACACTCAGCAGATTGTTAAAAGGACAGCCTGAATTGGTTTACTTTATTCTATTTTAAGCAATTTAGGTATGTTGTATATTATTCTAACGCTTTTCTGATTGTTCATACAGAAATAATGTGATCTGATTTAATTTTGAAAATTTTGGTCTCGACTAATGAAGTGTTGTTTCATGCAATTACTTTTCATTTGATTTTAATGAATACATCTCTTAGTTGATGCTAACTTGATTTTTATACATTGCAGGTTGGATATTTGCTAGTCATTTCACGCTGATGTGTTGTGATTCCTTCTGTCATTTTTGACTAACAAATTTGGTTCTAAAATTACATTTTGAGTTTCACTAATGGCAACACTTGAGGAACAAATGGTATCCCTGAGAAAAGAAATGATGTCTCTAAGAGAAATTATGGTATCTATAATGGAGGATCATTATAAGGGTTTGTCTATACCTGTGGTACCCTATCAAATTACTAAATTGTTATTAGAGTTTCTACGATGTTTTAATCAAGATATGCCACTAGGATACTTGCAAAAACTACATGTCTACAAGAATACATTATGTCAATTCCAGATTTTCTATGAGGATATGGCTTGTAAGTTATTTGCATACATTTTGGATGATAAACCATTCTTTTGGTACAGCCAACTACCCATGGAGGTTAGGACTTCTTGGATACAACTAGAAGCATCCTATCTTTATCATTTTGATAATTAGGTTGACTTAGAAATGTTGAAAAATCAGTTTACCTCCATATGTAAGGAGCCTAATGAATCCTTGAGTCAATTCAATGGAATATTTCGTGAGTTGCACTCCCAAATGTGGGAAAATTTTAACACATTAGAAGAGGAAGCCGTGGAAGTATACCTGGGAGCCATACACCCCACACTTGATTCACTCATTGAGGAAAAAATGGGTGGCTTGTCTCTAGAGAAAATCTATGAGATCCTAGAAGAGGTAGAACGACAAGGTCTTGAAGAAGAAAAGGCACAACATGTTCACATGAGAGATTTTCCTTCTAAATATATTGATGCCAACCTACACCAACCATCAAATATAGCACCCTCCACTCCAATGATACCTAAGGTAAATGATCAAGGGGATGAATTTGAATATCCAAATGTTACAACCACCTTATATGTAGTCTAAGAGGAGGTGCAAAGTGCTAAACCAACATCCGCTAGTGAAGATTATGCAGAAGCAATCTCATTCATAGATATGCACGATTATGTGGATAAAGGGGTCCTAAATTCAACAAGGTTTGAGATAGGTTATAGGACGGAACCTACCCTAGAATTGAATGAAGTGGTTGAAAGTGAAATTGGAAGAAAATCAATGAATGAATTTGAAGATATGATAGAATTTCACCACTTGTTCTTCGAAGAAACTCTCGATGAAAAGCTAGGAATTAATGATCAAGAAATTCTTCACCCTCCAAATTATGATAAAACTGAATCATGGGTTACTAATTTGGACGATGATAGCCTTATAAATTTGAATTCAAGAAATAACCCACTTTTGAAAATAATTGAACCATCTAAGGAAGGTGAAGATGAATTTGATGAGAAACACATTGATGAATTGGAATATGTTGAAGAAGCGATTGAACGTCACCACTTGATTATGGAATATGGTTATTATGATGCTTGGAAGAAGTGGGAAGACTACACTCACTCCAAAACTGCTAATGAAACTTGTGTGCCAATTGATATGCAGGATGACACAATCGCCTACTCAAAGGAAGATATCACAACTCCTGTACAATTTGAGGATGTTTTGGAAGAGGGTTTCAAGTCTCATCAAATTTTGAAAGATTATAATGATTCCATTACCAAGGACAAAGAAGAAAAATATTTTATGAATGAATCAAAAGATCATGCCACAAACATCATGGATTTGGATGACAATTTTTACAATGGTTGGGGGAGATATGATAATGCATTTTTTTCTCACACCTATAGATGAAACTCATATTTCACTTGATATGCAAGATGTTGAAACTTCTATCTCACATGAAGAGATACCATGGATAGTGAACAAAGAATTAGAACCAAATGACAAAGAGATTGATCAATTGGAAGCAACTCGAATAAGTGATCATCAAAACAAATTACTTGACATACACTTTGACCAAAAACGTTGAAAAGGAGGGCCATGTTTTCAACTGGGTGCATGACCATATTTTGAATTTGAATTATGTTTATGATGAAATGTCATTAAATGTGAATGAAAAAAAAGGTATAATTTTTAATCACACCTTTAATAACATTGTTTTAATGAATGGAAAAGAAGTTGATGCACTTGAATTGTTAAATCAAATTCATCAACAATTACTAATTGAATCTAGGGTAAAAATTGTTCATGATCCTAATTTAGTAAATATCCTAGATGCTTGCAAACTGTTACACAAATTTGATTGGCCTACAAATTTGGAAAATGATTTGGCTTTAAAATTTTTAGAAATAGGTTCTTGATTACAAAGTCTCATTTTGGATAAAGAGAGCCTAGTTCTAAATCATGAATCGAATTATGAAATGGATACTTTCAAGAATAGACAAGATAAAATTGAATATCATTTATTGTCTAATAATTTTAGTATTTTAACGCTCCCCTATGAGTGTACTAATGGAATTAAATCTAATTGGTGGGGTGAGCAAGGGAAGTTAAAAGTTGTTGCATGGTGTGGTATAATATTGTTTTTTTTGGATTCCTACAACATTTGGCATGCACATCACGTTATATTTTTGTTGAAATGTTCTAATCATGTTTGGGATCCAAGAAAGTGATAATCCAAGCTTTGCATCATCTTGTATTATATTGTACATTTGTATATAGATTTTGATTTTTTGTTTTGGTTTGTGTTTTCAATTTTTCATTTTTGGATTGCATTTTGGTTTTGGATTGAATAAGTTTTGATTTAAAGTTATGTGTTGGTCCTATGGACATGTTTGGTTTGTAAATATATATATATATATATATATATATATATATATATATATATATATATATAATATATATATATATATATTTTTTTTTTTTTTTTTTGAGATGTCAACTTATGCCTAAAATTAGGAGAATATGAAACATTGGAATTGTTTTGTAGAAAGCTCCACAAGTAACACAAACATTTTAAATAATATCGTTTGAATCTTGTGATGCATGAAGTTGTCAGTTATTTTTATGGCAATACTCCATCTGCAATTCAAAGGGCAATGCATTCATATTACATCTCACTTTGCATATACATGCCATCTTAGTTGCATATGCATTTCAGATACAAATCATTGAAGTGTGTCAAATCCTCTTAGGGTTATGCTATAACATAAATAAGAAAAAATCCTAAGATTGGGAACTGGGGCCCAAGATATCTAGAACCAAGCACATTTTATTCACATTAAAAAGAATCTTGAGAAAAATGATCAAAACCTTGCTTGGAAGAAAAGGTTAGGTGAAAGAAGTATTTCATGTCTATCATATTATGCAACATGATCCTTAAAACAGTGGTTTTTACCACTTCCATAAAGCTTAAAGCCTAAAATCAGAGTAGTAAGGATAGGGTTAAATCCTCATCGAACTTAGGTTGAGGATCCAACTCCCCAAATCTCTGATTTGACCTACATGGAGTAGTAAGGATAGGGCATAATTCTCATCTCGCCTAGGTTGAGAATCTGATTCTCCAAATCTCCTATGTCTCATTTCATCATAAATATTGGATTGGAAGGATTGTACTACATGTCCTCTGCAAAGGATGGGTAGTCATCCCTAAGGTCCAAGAAATAAAATTAATATTTCACATTTCATCTAAATCTTGGATTGGAAGGATCATACTACATGTCCCTAGCAAGCATGGGTAGTCATCCCCAAGGTCCAAGAAGTAAAAAATTAATATTTCCCATTTCATCTTAATATTGAATTGGAAGGATCATACTACATGTCCCTCGCAAGGATGGGTAGTCATACCAAAGGTCCAAGAAAAAAAAAGAGAATGAATGAAGCCAAATCATGGATTATGGGTTTAAGTATGCCCATGCATGGCAGCATGTCTTGTCTAAAATAAGACCACTGACTGTTCAAACAGATAGACTAGCATGACCATTTCATCCATAACTGGTTAAATCATTTTGCTCAAAGTGAGGTAATGAATTCCATATTTGAGTAGTAAGGATAGGGTTAAATTCCCATCTCATTTAGGTTGAGAATCCAATTCCCCAAAGCTCTGATTTCACTTTCACTTGCACATGGGTTCAAGATAGTAGTGACTCATAACCAACTTTGGGATCTAATAAAGTAATTCATTATATATATAGTTGATCCTAAGAGGGTTTGATAATTTTAAATGTTTGTGTATGATACTAGAAAGCTTAAAGCAGATTGCTACATCTCTAAGCATATTTATCAAGATGCATAAATCATTCACAATCTCACATATGCATTCATGTAAAACTGACAATGGAATGTTGATCAATTTCAAACGATAGAAAATAGAGCACATTGCACACATCGAGCTGATACTTAATGATTCTAATGTTTCATGCATCTCTGATCTATCGGCATTTGTTATGTTTTTATGGGCTGACACCTGTTTTCAAGTTTGTATATTTCTAGGTTAGGTTCTCATCGAAATGCTCAGGAGCATTTCCCAGCAGAGTCGCCATTTGTTGTGGCTGCTCCACAACACACCCCAAAATTGGGGACCCACTTTTTTTACATGCTTTCCAAGAAGACTGTAGTGGCCCAGATGCTAAAATCAAAGAAAAAGAAAAATGTCATGAAATCATGACATGTTGCTCTATCGCGGCTAAGAAAAAGAAAGTGTCGCGATATCACGACATGTTGCTCTGTCATGGCTAAGAAAAATAAAGTGTCATGAAATCATGACATGTTGCTCTGTCGTGGCTAAGAAAAAGAAAATGTCATGATATTGCGACATGTTCTATCGCGGCTAAGGATGAGAAAATGTCGCGATATCGCGACATGTCACATTTTTGCGACCTAGATCGGCAAAAGACAGCAAAAATAAAAAGAGTCACGATATCGCGACATGTCGTGAAATTGTGGTCAAAGTGGTCAAACTGAACAAGATACCAAAAATGTCGTGATATCACGACATTTCATGAAATTGTGGCTCATAGAGGAGAGAGAAAGACAAAGTGGAAAAATGTTATGATATCACGACATTTCATGAAATCATGGTCAAAGCATTCAAACAAGGAAAAGTATAGAAATTGTCATGATATCACGACATTTCATGTTTTCATGGCTCAAATCAGCAGGATGCAGCAAATGAAAAAGTGTCACGATATCGTGACATATTTCGGTCTCACGGCCCACAAGAAAAATTGTCGCGATATCGTGACATGTCATAAAATCGTGATCAAAGGCAGTAAGGAAAAGTTAATGCAAAAGTTGTCATGATATCGTGACATGTCACGTTTTCGTGACCCGAAGACGAAATGAAGCGCAAGGAGAAAAAAATGTCACGATATCATGACATGTCAGGTTTTCGTGGCTAGAAAGCAAGGAAGGAGCAAACAAAAAAAACGTCATGATATCGTGACATGTCGAAGTTTTGTGACCTGGAGTAGCCAAAGTGAACATAGAGGAAAAGTGTCACGATATCGTGACATGTTGGATTTTCATGACCAAAGGCAAGAAGATAGAGCTAAAGAGAAAAATGTCACAATTTTGTGACAGATTGCATCTGCATAGCCTGAAAGAGAAAAGTGTCACGATTTTGTGACAAAAAGTAGTGAGATGGTACGAAATGAAAAGGTGTCATAATTTTGTGACATGTCACGTTTTCACGGCTAAGTACAACAAAACACAACAAAGGAAAAAACGTTGCGATTTCATGAAAGGTTGCATCCATGCGGCCTAAAGGAGAAAAACGTCGCGATATCGCGACATGTCTCATTTTCACGATGCATAAAGGTGAACAATGCAACTGGCAGAAAAACATCACGATATCGCAACATGTCTTGTTTTCGCGAAACAGGTAGAGGAGCAAAGCTGTAGATATAAAAATGTCGCAATATCGCAACATGCTATTTTTGTCGTGATTCATGGCGGGCCGTTATAGATTATATAGGTAAGGCATAGAACACATGGCATGAAGATGTCAGGACTATGGTGTAACGCTTTAGGACTAGCAGTTACAGTTCACAGATAAGATCAAACGTTCGACATCTGAGCAAAAAGTCAAAGACAACGAAGAGGCGAGGAAGATAAAACGATGCAGTCTGGGAAATGAAATGAAGTGTCACCGAGCAAAACAGAGAACCGCACCAAAAAGTTTAAAAGCAGAAGCATAGAACAGGTACAAGGGTCAAAAATCGCTACGAGCAAGGTTGCAGAGCTGAGGGTGAGAACACTTATCAAAATTATCACTCAAATACAACCAAAACTACCAAAAATTAGAATTTTAAAGGTGGGTCCCAAAATTTGGGGTTAGTTGTGCAATGGCCACAACAAATGCGACTCTACTAGAAAATGCTCTTGAGCATTTCAAGTGAAGAATCCAGTTCAAAAAACCAACAAACCAAATATCAAAAATACAAACTATCTAGCAACATCCAAAAGGTGGGGGTAGCCAAATTTAGATGGAAACACATGAATCATTTGCATTTTCTCAATGTGTGTGAAAGTTATTTCATTTTGCATGCTTGAAAACCATCTAGATTCCATCACCTGACCTGCATTTGGGCTATAGAAATATTGCTCACAAAAATAATTCTATAGATAGAGCCCTACTACCAGTCAGATGTCCCAAGCCCGGGTAGAGTGTATCTACGTTACCCATGGTTTAATTTATATTTTGCAATGCCCTTTTTTCTCTTTTTTTTTAACAAGCTTTTATATAAAAAAAGCCCTACTACCAGTTAGGTGTCTATAGCCTCGGTAGATTTTATCCAAACCTGGTGACTAATTTTAACATGTTTTCTTTTGCTTGTTTTTTTTATAAGGCCTTGCAAAATTTTATGCACCACATGGGTTAGAAAGTATTTGAAGTTAGATATGGATCATATTATATTTTTGCCTTAATTTGCAAAGCAATCATATTTCAATATTTCAAAGCATACCCTTTAATATAATGTGTTCATGTGTAGATTTAGTAAAATAATTCCATATTCTAAAATTCACTATCTTAGTCCCAAAATCTAGGAGTGGTTACTAAACAACTTCATCCTCTTTTCCTTGATCCACGTGATAGGCAATTCACCCTTCATGACAAAGGAGCACAAAAAATGATCAAGAGGCCATTATTAGCGACCACAAAACATCACCTCAATAGAGGGACTAACCTCAAAACACAAAACTCACAAACCAAAACTTGGAAATAAATCAATACCTAAACTAACACAAACTAATGAGAAAGCAAAAACAAAACCTGCCAAACTTAAATAATTAGAGATAAAACACAAAAATAACAAAACTAAAACAACAATAAGAAGACCAAAGCTATATACAATAATATACACTATGTACAAGGTTATGCAAAAAAATATGTTATCACTTCCCTAGATCCCAAACATGATTAGCACAATTTAAACTTTTACCATGATTTGCATGCCAATATTTACAACAATCCCACCAATTTGTTTCAAGGATATTAGCAATTCCATATTGAAACCTTGATTCATCAAATTTTCAATCAAATACATGATTTTCAATTATATTTTGCTTATTAAATGAGGTGTGAATTTCAAAGCCTAATTTATCGCTCCTACTTGAGATTTCATTTTCACAAATATGTAGGTTTTTCTTAAAATAGGAGGCTATTTATGAAAATTTTGAAGCAAATTCATCATTTATATCTTTAGGCCAAACATTCTTATGCAACAATTTGCAAGCACCTAGGATATTTATTAAATGAGGATCATCATAGGTTTGTATCCTAGATTCAATTGTTACTTGTTGATGTACTTGATTCAATAACTCAAGCCTATCTACTTCTATTTCATTCAACAAAGCAATATCATTAGTGGTGTGAGGGTAAATTAACCCAAATTATTTATCAACCAAAAATGGCATTTCATAATTAATAGCATTTGAATCCAATAGACCATTAGGTAAAAATTCACCTAGAGTTCGAATGGTGGAACACAAAATGTGATATTCTACCTTTGATACATTTACATTTACCAATACTTGGAGAGGAATCGTAATTTCCTATTTTTCCTCATGGTATTTATCATCATCATACTCTTGTAGCCCTTCTTCGTCAATTACCTATTTATAAAAAAACACCAAAGTTAGACACCTAATCAAAATTATGTCCATCCTTTTCAAAATATAACTCTTGTTGATAAAACAAATAAATATTTTATTTTGGATAAGTAGAAAATCCCAATTCCTTGTTAACCATCCACGGTATTTCTTCCTTAGAATATTCAAGGCAATCATATGAATTTGTACCCAAGATTTTAGTATTCCAAAATGAAAGAGGATGTTTTACTTCTTCTTGATCCCAAACAATTAAATCATAACATTTTCTATTTCTTTCTTTTCTATTTCAACAAGGTGTTTCATAAACTCATATTCAAAATGATCAAATTTAGGAACCTTATATGTTTTTGCAAGTGGCATACCATTTTATAATTGTACAGGAATTACAAGATCTTCATGTGAAATAGTATTTTCAGCATCATGCATATCAATAGAAATTTCATCAATAGGGGCGTGAAAAATCAATGATTCTTCGTATCTTTCCCAACCATTATAAAAATTGTCATCTAAATTCATGGGATAAAACTCTGTTGTATCTTTGGAATTATCTTAAGATTCATATATCAATTCCTTTTCACATTTATCTAACTTAATTTCAAAAAAATCATCTTCTTCAAATTCATGCTCCTCAATTTCAAAAAAATTATCTTCTGGTGGGTCAAGGGTTTCTCAGTGAGATCAATTTTTGTATTATATTCTCTATAATTGTTTCAATCCTCCTTTATGAATAATGATCCTAAGCCTTTTATTTATAAAGGGCCATTATTTAGAACATGTTGTCTTCCTTGCTCAACCACTTCAACCTTTCATTTAACTTTATGGAATGTCCCGACATATCACATATTTCAATACTAGTTTGATATAGGAATCCTCCCTTGCCTGAAATAATATTATTGTAAAAATCATTGAAATTTATCTTAGAAACATGATTCAAAAAATGATCAAGATGTATATTCTAAAATTGATTCGCACTTAAAAAATGATGGTTGATTTTGAATGGTAGGTTGAGGTGCACAAACTATTGGGTGGGTAAGGGAGGTATTAAATGATTGAGGATTATACAATCCAAAACCCACACCATAACCTTGAAAACTCAATTGTTGCTCCAATGCTATTGCTTCGGTATAAGCTTGGGATAACAATGTGATTTGAGGCACCCCTCGTAAATACATAGAGATTAATGGGTCAATAACATTGAAACACACTTGGATAGAAACTCCCTCTAGAGGAACATAGGGTACAACCAATTGGGTATATAGCACATGGAATATTTCAGTGAATAACTTCAAAGATTCATTTTGTCCTTTATGAGTAGTGACAAACTGATGTACATGAGGATTAGATCAACTACTTTTCAAAAATGACTAAGAAATGTTGCTTCTAGATGAGCCCAAGAATTTATAGGAGCTACAGGTAAACTGAGGTACCAATCATTATCAAAATTATCTAATGTGGAAGGAAACATATTACAAGCAACATCTTCATGTATAATTTACAATTGAATTAAAGTGCTCTTGTATTCCTGAATGTATTCCTCATTTGATCCTATTCCATCAAGCCTAAACTGAGGTAGATAATCCAAAATATCCATAGACACATGATGTGAAGGTCTAGGTATGTTTAAAGGACAACCTACCATCATTAAAGCAAACCAAGCCATTAGTGGACCTTAAAGAATACACATTTAATACCAATTTTGTTAGTCAAATAAATGTCTTTCAAAGAAGCATGAAATGACTAACAAATCTCAAATGTTTAACATATAAATCATCATGTATATCAACCAAAATATAATCATAAATTAAACCATGACATTAGAGAACATTCTCCAATTTGGAAAAGGTTAGCATTAAAGCATCATCAATTAGAGAATTTTCAAATCAATAAAAGTGATCATATGTAAACAAAACCTTTTTAGTCAAGACCAATGCTTTCAAACAACCTTTCAAATAACATGAACAATTTAGCATCTAAATAGCAATAAAGTAAAACAATTCAAGCCCTCCTTATAGCACCAAAATGTTGAGTGCTAAAGAATTCCAAAGATAATATTCAAAAGGACATGAAATACTCAACCATTAAAAACCTTATGGTTACACAAAATCGTATTATTTTTTGTATGAATAATTCAAAAGCATTAAATAAATAATACCAATTCAAACCCTCCTAGCACCAAAATATTGAGTGCTAAAGGAGTCCTAAGATAATAGTCAAAAGGACTTGAAAAATTCAACCATTCACAACCTTATGGTTACACCAAATCACATTATTTCATGTATGAACAATTCAAAAGCATTAAATAAATAATACCAATTCATGCCCTCCTTCTAGCACTAAAATTTTGAGTAGAAATTTTGCCCAATTGCAAAATCACCATCACACTTAGGATTTTTATTAGAAAACCCTCTCTTGCAAAGAAATAAAAATTTCTCCAAGGTAACTTTTACTTAATGTGTGCTTGTAATCTTGTGAAGATGTATCAAATACGTGCTAGGAATACCTTAGTGATTGCAAATAACTATTAACAATGGGCATGTGTTGGTATTATTTTATTGCTATGCTAGTGATTGTTCATGAGACTTCAAAGAAAATAAAATGTGATTGTCCCTTAAATGACCACGAAGAAAATGCCTTAGTTCATTTTATCTTGAAGTGTTTTAGGTAGATTTTATCTTCTTTTGATTAAGCAGGTTTTAAACAAGTTTTATCTTCCTTAAATATTGCTTTGAACATGAAATAAAAGATTAAAAACTATCACTAAATGTGAATCTAAAATGGTGAATAAATTCATTTAATGTTTGCTTTGGGCATGAAAATAAAATAATTTACATGAATGACTTGGTAAATGTAATAGCCTTTGACCTATCATATAAATTATCCCTCTTTCATGAAATTATAATTTTCATAAAGAGAAGTTAATTTATTGCTTTAAATATAGTATCCTTTGAAATGCCATAAAAATCACTCCCATTAATGAAATTGTAATTTTAATAAAGAGAAGTTAATTTATTGCTTGCAAAACAAACTTAAGAAGCAAAATTTATGACATCGCTTAAGGGGTTTGTTTATGAGATGTAATCCATGGCTTAAGCAAACTTTACAAAAGGGGAAGAATGAAGCATAACAAGTTGTTGAGTGGTATTTTCACCCGATTGTGAAAACACACTCTCCGATAGGATTTGGGTTCTAAATCCTCTCTTGCAAAGAAATTAAACAAATAACTTCTCCAAGGTCTCCGCTATATTAGCATTTTACATCTATGTATTAATAATCTCAAATAAATATATTCAATTTAAATGCTCGGAACACCTCAATGGTTGCAAGTAACTGAAAACAAGGGGTAAGTTGGTTTATTTTACTGTGAAACTTTAATGATTGTTCGTTGAACCCGAATAAATCAAATGTGATTTGGTCCTTATATGACCACGAAGTAACTTCAAAATGGAAATTGATGAAATGCCATAAAACATAAATCCTTCAATGAAATTAGAATTTTCATGAATGGAATGTCATCATTGGCTCATGAATGAAAAATAAAATTGAAAATGAAATTTTGGCCCTAGACTGGAAATTTCTATTTTTGGACTTTTATGACCTGCGATAACACAGTAACTTCAATGAATTCAACTTTATGCAAATAGATCAAAGTGTTCCTTTGGGAAACAAGAAATTGAATACTTAGGGCATAATGTGTACCACCCCTGTTCTAGCCATGCCCAACTTTTCTAAACAGTTCGTCATTGAAAGTGATGCTTCAAGAATAGGAATGGGAGCCGTACTCATGCAAGATGAAATACCTCTAGCTTTTATAAGCAAAGCATTTTCTCCTAAGAATTTAGCTCGCTCTACATATGAAAAAGATATGTTGGCGATTGTCCATGCTATTCAACATTGGAGGCCTTACCTTATTGGCCAACATTTCATTATACGCACCAACCATCATAGCTTGAAATATTTTTTGGAACAAAGGACTAATACCCCAGAACAACAAAAATGGGTTACTAAACTTCTTGGCTATGATTATGAAATTACATATAAAAAGGGCAAGGACAACATGGCAACCGATGCACTTTCTAGAAAATTTGAAGATATGCCTCAAGTCCATGCTCTTTCCTCCCTTATTCCTAAATGGTTAGATGAGGTGCATGAAGAATGGATAAATGATCCTATTACCCACACCTTAATTCAACAACTTCAACATAATCCTAGTAGCAAACCTCCATACACTTGGAAGGACAATATATTAAGATACAAAGGGAGGATGGTCCTCACCCCCAATTCAACTTATCGAAAGAAACTTCTTCATGAGTTACATACCTCACCCATTACAGGCCACTCAGGGTTCTTAAAAACCTATAAAAGAGCCACTACCTTCTTTTATTGGGTAGGAATGAAAAATTACATCAAAAACTTTGTAAAAGAATGTGAAGTGTGCCAAAGACAAAATGGGGAGACCATCGCTATTCCTGGATTACTTCAACCTCTTCCTATACCCACCAAAACATGGGTAGATATTTCTATGGACTTTATTGAAGGATTGCCTAAATCAGGCGAAAAAACAACCATTTTCGTAGTTGTTGATTGTTTATCTACATATGCCCATTTTTGTCCAGTGGCTCATCCTTATACCACAAGCACTATAGCCCACCTTTTCCTCAATAACATCTTTAAATTACATGGTATGCCCTCCACAATTATTAGTGATCTCGACCCAACTTTCACTAGTACCTTTTGGAAGGAATTATTCAAATTACAAGGTACTCAACTTCGTATGAGCTCCGCTTACCATCCTCAAACCGATGGCCAAACCAAAGTTGTAAATAAATGCTTGGAAACATACCTTCGCTGTTTTGTCTCTACTCAACCACTCCATTGGGTAAGGTGGCTTTCACTAGCAGAACGATGGTATAACACTTCATACCATAAGTCCATCAAAATGACTCCTTATGAAGCACTATATGGTCAAACACCACCATCCCTCACTTCCTATATTCCAGGGACTACAAAAGTCCATGCGGTGGAAACAGAACTTGCTAGTCGAGAGGACATACTACGGACCCTAAAAGAGAACCTACACACCACCCAACATCGCATGAAGCAGCAAGCCGATCAACATAGAAGCGAACGTAGTTTCCACGAGGGTGATATGGTTTTCTTACGTCTCCAACCTTACTGGCAAACCTCTCTTAAACAAAAAGGTTCTCAGAAGTTAGCACCCAAATTTTGCGGGCCGTATAAAGTTCTCCAATGTATTGGGACCGTTGCTTACAAACTTGAGCTTCCTCCCTCTTCCAAACTTCACCCCATATTTCATGTATCTTGCCTTAAGCTCGTAGTCGGAACACATATCACGACACAAACCACTCTTTCAAAATTCTTCGAGGAGGGAGTACTTTTAGTCGAGCCAGAAGCTATCTTGGATCGCCGCTCTCATCACCTTCGTACTCGCGATATCACAAAAGTGTTAATCCATTGGAAAGGTCTACCTTTAGAAGACGCGACGTGGGAAACTCTTCATGATATCCAACAACAATTTCCAAATTTCCAGCTTTGAGGACAAAGCTCCTTTAAGGGGGGTGGCATGTTAAGACCCTCCTAACATATTGTAATAATATTTATCCGGGGTGCGTCTTTCCAATCGCACCCCATCCTTCATATTTATGTACATCATCATATTCATTTTAAATCATCAAATACATTCATTTTATATATATATATATATATATATATATATATATATATATATATATATATATATATATATATATCAATATTGCAGGTTAAACTCAATATTTCCAAAAGCGATTCTTATCCAAAACGATACAATTATTTTTGATTTAATCCTAACTTTCACATTGCTGGTGTCTTAACATAATCCTATGGGTAAACCTTAATATTTTTATCTCATGAGGGATACCATAGGGGTATGTCTTTGGGTTTTCATATAGAAGACCCAAGTTCCAATCCCAATACAAGAGGATCAGGACCCCTTTCAAAAACTCCTTCTTTACCCTAAAAATGTTATCCCATGAGGGATACCATAGTGGTATGTCTTTAGGTTTCATCTAGGAGACCTAAGTTCAAACCTCGGTACAAGGGGACTAGGACCCCTTTCAAAAACTCATGCTTACCTAAAATTTTATCCCATAAGAGATACCATAGTGGTATATCTTTGGGTTTTCATCTAGGAGATCCAAGTTCAAACCTTGATACAAGGGGATGAAGGCACCTTTCAAAAACCCATACATTACCCTAAAATTTTATCTCGTAAGGGATATCATAGTGGTATATCTTTGGTTTTTCATCTAGGAGATCCAAGTTCAAACCTTGGTAGAAGGGGACCAGGACCCCTTCAAAACCCATGCTTTACCATTAATTTTTAATGGTCCCATGAGGGATACTATAGTGGTATATCTTTGAGTTTTCTTATAGGAGACCCAAGTTTAAACCTTGGTACAAGGGTACCCAAATCCCTTTCAAAAACCCATTATTTACCTTAAAATTTTAGGTTCTTAAAACCAGAGGGTTAATATGTAAGTTCTATAGATACTGGACATGTTTTTATTATATTTAACATTGGATCAAGTGGAAGTGGGTATTAAATTCAAATTACTCTATGACATTTCTTCTAAAAGGATTTATCCTCATTATTTTCTCCAATTCAAAAATAATGGATGGAAGCCCTTAGTTTAGGGGGAAAATGCATTATATTTAAGACATTGGTGTTAAAACTAAACATGGCATTGATACTAAATGAAGAGAGCTAAACATAACAAGGAGCAACCAAATAAATATGCAAACAACCATTTTAGAACAATAGAATAACAAGGGGAAAAAGCCCCTATGAGGATGTCCAAACATTCCACTTTTTTCCATTAACAATCTCAAATAAGTACTACATTGCATATTCTATAAGGCAAACCCTAGCATCTGCCATTGCCAACTCGCATATTCATGCAAGGTGAAACCTCATCCTTACATACACATTGACACCTCATCCTTGAACTTTGATCCATATTACAAATATGTGATTAGATAGGCATTTAATGCCAATATTTCTCCCTTAATGATACATTTATAATTATGCAGTACAAGCTAAAACCAATCCTTTCAAAGATAAGTAGCCTTAACTTGGTTACTACCAGCCTCTAGGCCTATAACTTCCACCAACTATATCTATTTGTTCCAAGATCTAGACACCCTACAAGCTACCTCCAACCTTCTAAACACATTAGCTTCACCTGTTACCCTCAACCATATACTAACAAGGTAACAAAAAAGTCCAAAAAACCACTTTTAAAGCATTAAAAATATTACTAGAGATAACGGGACATCAATAGAGAGTTGCATTCCTCAGGAATGGAGGAGCAGCGAAGGAGAAGTGAAGGCATGATGGTGGAGGATGGGAACCTTGAGCAAGCAACAGGAGAGGATCTAGAGGGAGGCACTGCGGTATAGTACGGACAAGATGTGATCTCTGAGCAAGTTGGTAAGGCTAGAGGGACCGACCCTTCCGATAAAGATCCTGACAAAGGGACCCAGGAAGGTGCTACGGTGCCCAAAAAAGGATGGTCATTTGTAGAGACCCTAAAAGACAAAAGGGGTGACTTATTTAAGTCTCTCCCACCCCTCATCCCAAAAAATAATAGAATAATAGCTCCAGCAAACATAATGGATGGATTTCTGTCTCTGGAGAAGCATTCTCTAGTAGGAAAGTTCCTTGGAGGAAGTCCTGATATAGAAACCATAAGGGCATGGGCTTGGGCCAAATGGAAAACTACGGGTAATATGGAGATTGTGGCTCTTTCCAGGGGTTTCCATCATACGCCTCAACAATAAGGAAGACGTAGAATGCATCCTAATTGGAGGGCCATGTTTCCTAGGTAGGTGCAACCTCTTCCTTAGACACTAGAGTGAGGATTTTGATCCTAAAACACAAAATATTAACACGGCCCCCATCTGGGTTCACCTTTCAAATCTATCAGCTCAGCTCTCTTATGAGTACTGGCTTTGAGGGATTTCTAAAATAATAGGGAAGCTAGTAGCTATTGACCACTCCACTATGGCAAGGTCAAGAATGATACAGGGAAGAATATGTGTAAATGCAAACCTCGACTCGAAGCTCTCAAACTGTGTTGAGTTGGGCTATGGAGAATACCTGAGGAAGCAACCTGTTTTGTACGAGAATAAGCTAACCTTTTGTACTAAATACAAAACCCAGGGTCACCTCAAAAATCAATGTCCAAGCCTGGCAATCAACAAAGAAGGTTAGAAGAAATCTGGGCTGAGAGGGTTAAACAAAAGAGGGCATACCAGAAACCAAGGACCTTGGATCCCACCAAGCAAAGGAGTCTATAGGCAGGTCATCAGGAATGACCAAAACTACACAGAGCAACAAGCACAAGTCAAGCAAAAGGATAAAGGAAAGCAATAGACCGAAAAGGAGGATCAGGTAAGTCCTAAAATTCTCAGTTCCAATAGGTTTGAAATTTTAGTCGATGGGGATACGAAAGATAATAATATGGAGGAAAATGATCCTCAGATAGAATGGCTAGAAAACCTAGAATCTCCATTAAAAGTAGGACCTTCCAAAGCCATGTCAAAAAGCCTACCAAATAGCCTTTACAGCATGTCCTATAACCCAGGAGAGTATAGGCAGAACATGGCGGGAGTCGATTCAAGCATAGATATAATAAGTACCAAAAGGAATATTGGGGGGTCTAGCCCCATCCTGTAGCAAATTATTCCCCCAAAGTTCAATCCAAAATAGACAAGAAGCTCAGCAAAATCTTTGATCGATTTTGGGAGCAAAAAAAGAGAGGACGGATGTCAGAGGCTGAACATTACAAACTCAATATCGACAACAAAATAGCAAATGGAAAATAGAGGACACTTCTACAACAAGTTATCTTATGCAGGAGCATCCGGTGGCAACAGAGCAATCTTGCATCAACAAAAAAATTTCTAAGTGTTTTCCTTGATGTCACAATATCGTGACAAAGAAAAGTGTCACGATATCACGACATGTCGCATTTTCGTGACTCAGGAAAGAGAGAGAAGGCGCGAGGTAAAATGTCGCGATATCGCGACATGTCGCATTTTCATGACCAGAAGACAAGATAAGGCGTAAGAGAGAAAATTGTCGCGATATCGCGACATGTCGCATTATCACAACCAAAAGCCGAGGGAAGGCTCAAGAGAGAAAAGTGTCGCGATATCGCAACATGTCGCATTATCACGACCAAAGGACGAGAAAAGGCGCAGGAGAGGAAAAGTGTCAAGATATCGCGACATGTCGTGTTTTCATGATAAAAGGACAAGAAAAGGCACAGGAGAGGAAAAGTGTCACGATATCGCGACATGTCACGTTTTCGTGACTCGAGAAGGAGAGAGCAGAGCAAAAATGTCACGATTTCGTAACATGTCACGAAATCGCAACCGAAGCAGGAGAGGGAAGGTGCCCAAAGAAAATATCAGGATTCGCTACATGTCGCGAAATCGCGATCGAAGCAGGAGAGAGAAGGCATCCGCAGAAAATGTTGCGATTTCACGACATGTCGTGAAATCGTGACCAAAGCAGGAGAGAGAAGGCATCTGCAGAAAATGTCGTGATTTTGCGACATGTCGCGAAATCACGACCAAAACAGGAGAGAGATGACGTCCAAAGAAAAATGTCACGAATTCACGACATGTCGCATTTTCGTGACCGAAAGAAGACAGGAAATGCCAGAGAAGAAAGTGTCGCGATTTCGCAACATGTCGCGAAATCGCGACCGAAGGAGCAGAAATAAAGCAAGGAAGGAAACTATCGCGATTTCACGACCCGAAGCAGAGAGCGAAAGCGAAAGGCAAAGCTGTCGCGATATCGTGACATGTCGTGATTTCGTGACCCAAAATAGAGAGAGCAAGCAAAGAGCAAAGATGTCATGATTTCATGACCCAAAGAGGCGAGAAGGAAGCAAAAAGGAAAGATGTCGCGATATCGCGACATGTCATGATTTCACGACCTGAGAGGTGAGGAGGAGGCAGAAAGGAAATATGTCGCGATATCGTGACATGTCACGATTTCATGATCAAAAAGGAGAAAGAAGAGCCGAAAAGGAAAGATGTCGTGATATCGCGACCCGAAGAAGAGAAAGGCAGCGAGGAAGAAAAATGTCGCAATATCATGACATACTGTTGGTTCATGATTTAAAAAGGCATGTGTTCCCAGACGATGTTTCTCAAGGTGGTCAAAGGCCTCATTAATGCAAGATTTCTTTCTCGATAAGCTTGTTGAGCATGGCAGCCACTCGAATGTTGCGTCCAGAGGTCAGAGACGTTCAGACGGCTCATCAATGTGTGTTTCCACAGCTGACCCGATGGCAGTTGCCAGTTAGGGTAAAATATGTGAAGGTTCAGTCATGAAGGCGGGGACAAGAGCCGACTTATTAGATTCGAAGGATGTATTCTTCCAGGTGGGTCATTAATGGCCTAAATGGTCAGGACCTTGAAATAAACCTAGATATTTTATAAGGGGAAGCAAAGGCATGCACAAGGGGTCGAAAAACGGCTGAGACAGAGTTGCAGAGCTAAAGGCAAGAGGGCCACTTTGAACCTATTTGGGTTGTTTTTCTTCCAAGGGGAGGAGCTGAGTTTTGATATTGGGAGGATGTATTCATCCTGAGAACGTAAGCAGATCGTCGAAAGTGAGGCAGCTTGCACTAGGAAAATAAAACTACGCCTGCGGGCTAGTGTTGTAATTTGTTTTCCGTGAAGAAAATAGAAGATTGGATTTGGATTTCTGGTGTGATTTTCGGCCCCCTCCATCAGTGGTATCAGAGTGGGAGTTCCTGAGTGTGTAAATAGATCACCGAAAGTGAGGCAGTTTGCACCAAGATCTGTGGAAGAGCGGAAGTTCCTAAGTGTGTAAACAGATTGTCGAAAGTGAGGCAGTTTGCACCAGGATCTGTGGAAGAGCGGGAGTTCCTGAGTGTGTAAATAGATCATCAAAAGTGAGGCAGTTTGCACTAGGATCTGTGGAAGAGCGGGAGTTCCTGAGTGTGTAAATAGATTTTCGAAAGTGAGGCAGTTTGCACCAGGATCTGTGGAAGAGCGGGAGTTCCTAAGTGTGTAAACAGATCGTCGAACATGAGGCAGTTTACACCAGGATCTGTGGTGAAGGTTTGTGAGAAGAGAGTGAGGAAGAATGCCTCCATGAAGAAACCATGGTGGTGGAAGAAATATGGTGCCAGCAGAAGATTTTAGAGCTTTGCAAAGGCAAGTTCAGGCCCTACAAGAGGACCTGCGCAAAGGGCTTGAACCCAGAGGAGAAGAAGGAAGTGAAGGTCACTTCTCAATCCACCCCAGTTGTCTGATGTAGGAGCATCCGGTGGCAACAGAGCAATCTTGCATCAACAAAAAAATTTCTAAGTGTTTGCCTTGATGTCACGATATCGCGACAAAGAAAAGTGTCGCAATATCGCGACATGTCGTGTTTTCACGACTCAGGAAGGAGAGAGAAGGCACGAGGCAAAATATCGTGATATCGCAACATGTCGCATTTTCGCGACCAAAAGACAAGAGAAGGCGCAAGAGAGAAAAGTGTCACACTATCGCGACATGTCGCATTATCGCAACCAAAAGCCGAGGGAAGGCTCCAGAGAGAAAAGTGTTGCGATATAGCGACATGTCGCATTATCGCAACCAAAGGACAAGAAAAGGCGTAGGAGAGGAAAAGTGTTGCGATATCACGACATGTCGCGTTTTCATGACAAAAGGACGAGAAAAGGCGCAGGAGAGGAAAAGTGTCGCGATATCGCGACATGTCGCATTTTCATGACTCAGGAAGGAGAGAGAAGGTGCAGAGCAAAAATGTCGCGATTTCATGACATGTCACAAAATCGCGACCGAAGCAGGAGAGGGAAGGTGCCCGAAGAAAATGTCATGATTTTATGACATGTCACGAAATCGCGACCGAAGTAGGAGAGAGAAGGCATCCACAAAAAATGTCACGATTTCATAATATGTCACGAAATCGCGACCGAAGCAGGAGAGAGAAGGCATCCGTAGAAAATGTCACAATTTCGCGACATGTCATGAAATCGTGACCGAAACAGGAGAGAGAGGGCATCCGAAGAAAAATGTCACAAAATCGTGACATGTCGCATTTTCATGATCGAAAGACAAGAAAGGCCAGAGAAGAAAGTATCGTGATTTCGTGACATGTCGTGAAATTGCGACCGAAGGAGCAGAAAGAAAGCAAGGAAGGAAACTGTCACGATTTCATGACCCGAAGCAGAGAGTGAAAGTGGAAGGCAAAGCTATCACGATATCGCAACATGTCACGATTTCATGACCCGAAACAGAGAGAGCAAGTAGAGAGCAAATATGTCACAGTTTCATGACCCGAAGAGGCGAGAAGGAAGCAGAAAGGAAAGATGTCACAATATCGCGACATGTCACGATTTCGTGACCCGAGAGGTGAGACGGAGGTAGAAAGGAAATATGTCGCGATATCGCGACATGTCGTGATTTCACAACCGAAAAGGAGAAAGAAGAGCCGAAAAGGAAATATGTCACAATATCGTGACCCGAAGAAGAGAAAGGCAGTGAGGAAGAAAAATGTCGTGATATCACAACATACTGCTGGTTCATGATTCAAAAAGGCATGCGTTCCCATACGGTGTTTCTCGAGGCGGTCAAAGGCCTCATTAATGTAAGATTTCTTGCTCGGTAAGCTTTCTGAGCATGGCGGCCACTCGAATGTTGTGTCCAGAGGTCAGAGACGTTCAGACGGCTCATCAATGCATGTTTTTATGGCTAACCCGGTGGTAGTTGCCAGTTAGGGTAAAAGATGTGAAGGTTCAGTCATGAAGGCGGGGACAAGAGCTGACTTTTCAGATTCGAAGGATGTATTCTTCCAGGTGGGTCATTAATGGCCTAGAGGGTCGGGACCTCGAAAGAAACCTAGATATTTTAAAAGGGGAAGCAAAGGCATGCACAAGGGGTCAAAAAACGGTCGAGACAGAGTTGTAGAGCTGAAGGCAAGAGGGCCACTCTGGACCTGTTTGGGTTGTTTTTCTTCCAGTGGGAGGAGCCGAGTTTTGAGATTGGGAGGATGTATTCTTCCTGAGAATGTAAGCAGATCGCCGAAAGTGAGGCAGCTTGCACCAGGAAAAGAAAACTACACCTGCGGGTTAGTGTTGTAATTTGTTTTTTGTGAAGAAAATAGAAGATTGGATGTGGATTTTTGGTGTGATTCTCGGCCCCCTCCATCATTATCACAAGCCTGGATGATAATAAAAACAACAGATCTCCTCCACCTCAGGGAAGGGGGAGAGGAAAAAATTCAAAGCAATCTAAATGAAGATCCTCTCATGGAATGTGAGAGCCCTTAATGACCCAGTCAAACAAAGGGTGGTCAAGTCATTAAGGAGAACAATCAACCCTATAATAATTTTACTACAAGAAACAAAAATAGATGAAGGTCAGTCAAAAGCAATAGCAAGCAGAATATGGAAGCACAAGGAAATAGCATTTAAGCAAGCGAGAGGAGCTTCTAGAGGACTCGTGATAATGTGGGATCCAAAGAAAGTGGAAGGCAATGTCATTCAGGTGGAGGATAGGGTCTTAAGCGTCCTCTTTCATGATGTGGACAATAATAGGTCATGGATCACATCAAATGTGTATACCCCTAATACTATGCAATACATATCATCACTATGGGAGTATTTGAGCCATTTGAACGAGGCTTTCCATGACATCCCTTGGGTGATAGCGGGTGATTTTAATATGCCCTTATACCCGTAAGACAAAAAAGGAGGATCTAGCCTGCCCTCTAGGAGTATGAAAGAATTCAATATGTTTGTCAACTCAAATGAGTTAATGGATGTTAAGTTGAAAGGAGCTAAGTACACCTGGAGCAATCATTGGGTGGGGAATCAACTGATTCAGGAAAGGTTGGATAGGTTCCTCTTATCAAAGGGAGAAATTTTGGCTTTTGGGGATTCAACCCTGTAATCTCTTCCCAATATTACCTCAGATCACAGCCCCATCCTACTTGAGGTTCCTTAAGCTTTATGTTTTAAGAAGCCTTTTCATTTTGAGGTAATGTGAACTAAGAATTATGACCTTAAGGAAATAATTAACCAATGGTGGCAACAAAATTTTCAAGGTACTCCCTCGTTCAAACTCTCCCAAAATTTGAGGATGGTGAAAGACAACCTCATGACATGGAACAAGGAGGTATTTGGAAACATGTTTGATAACAAGAAAGCGGTGGGTGGCAGGCTAAGAACCATCAAAAACAACATTCAAAATGGCATGGGTGACGAGGAAACCAGAATAGAGGAGAGAATATTGTTGGTTGAGTACCACAACATCTTGTCCTGTGAGGAGATGTGTTGGAGGCAGAAATCAAGAGCATTATGGCTCAAGGACGAGGACTCTAACTCTAAGTTCTTTCATGTGACTACCCTAAGAAATAGAAGCAATAACAAAATTAGAGAACTGACTAAAGAAGATGGATCAACCACCCAAGATGTTCATGAAATCAGAGATGAAGTAGTGGCATACTTCAATTCCCTCCTAGGAGAGGAGACCCAATGTCGGGCTACAACAAGAGATTCCCTCCTGCAAATTATCCCCCAAGCCATTAATAGTAACATTAATGAAAAACTCATCGCTTCTTTCTCATATGAGGAAGTTAGATCAGCCCTCTTCTCAATGGACCCAAAAAAGGCTCCAAGATCGGATGGGTTCTCACCACGCTTCTTCTAAACTTACTGGGATACTTTTGGGGTTGATGTATGCTTGGCTATTCAAAAATTCTAGTCATCCAAACACATTCCTAAAAGCTATAACTCCACATTCATAGCACTGATACCGAAAGGACCGACCCCTAAATCAATGGTTGGCTTCAGACCAGTGAGCCTATGTAATGTGTCCTACAAAATCCTCACTAAAGTGATAGCAAGTAGGATGAAAGGAATTTTGCCCCTTATCATTGATCAATGCTAGAGCAGTTTGGTACAAGGAAGATCTATCCTTGATGGGGTTATCATTGTCCATGAAGCTCTTCATTTAGTTACTCAAACAAATAAGGCATCCTTTGCTCTAAAGGTAGACATGAACAAAGCCTATGACCGTATTAATTAGGAATTTCTTGATGCTTTGTTGATTTGATTTGGATTCCACCCTCAGTGGGTTAAGCTCCACCGAGGATGCATCCATAAGCCCTGGTTCTCTATTCTGGTCAATGGGAGGACAACAAGGTATTTCCAAAGTTATAGAGGCCTCAGACAAGGAGATCCTATAAGTCCCATGCTTTTCATCATTATGGCTGAAGCCCTGGGAAGGACTATTAAAGTTGTTTGTTCTGCAGGGCTCATCTATGGCATCAAATCCATGTCCCAAACAACCCCAATCACCCATCAACAATTTGTGGATGATACTCTAATACTAACTTTGGCATCGGTCGAAGAGGCCAAAAGAATTAAACACATATTAAAATTGTATGAGGAAGCAGTTGGACAAAAGGTTAACTTCAATAAAAGTAAGATTTATTTCCTCAATAACAGTATCCCAAGGCATACCAAGATAGCAAGGATTTTGGGGTGTTCCATATCCACTTTCCCTACTTTGTATCTTGGCCTCCCTCTCTTCATAGGGGCTCCAGTTGAGTCAATGTGGAACAATGTAGTGGAAAGAATTAAGAAAAAGCTGGCTAAATGGAAAGGTCACTTATTGTCACAGGTGGGAAAAGAAGCTCTAATCATGGTATCGCTCCAAAGCATTCCAGTTTATTTCTTGTCTGTTTTCAAGGCCCCAACACGGGTGTATCAAAAAATTGAGCAGCTACAAAAACATTTATGTGGTCAGGGATGGAAGGCAAGCATAGGATCCACCTTGTAGGTTGGAGTAAGATATGTCGTCCCAAAGAAAGTGGAGGCTTGGGCCTGAGGAAAGTCTCTCACCTCAATACAGTGCTACTTGCCAAACAAGCGTGGTGTCTCATCACGAATGTGGAGAACGAATGGATAGCTATTATAAAGAGGAAATACCTCCAAGGAACTTATTTTTTGAATACCTCTATCCCAACCAGAGGATTGACCTTTTGGAAAGCCATTTTGGCAAGCCGAGATATAGTCATAAAAGGTATGAGATGGATATTAGGTAATGGTATGAAGATCAGGTTTTGGAAAGATAGATGGGCCAGGGAGGAGGCTCTTGCTTTGGACCCCATTTTAGTAAGGCTTAAACAATATACTGATGCAACCTTTGGGACTCAGGTGGTAAATTTTCTGAGGCAAGATAGGTGTATCCTTAGGTGGAAATCCATTTAGGCTTCGGGGCTGGAAGCCCAATCCAAGGAGCTGGAATATATTATCTCTCAGCAATTCATTTCCATAAGAGTATCAGAGGACCACTTGAGATGGACAGTTACTGAAAGTGGGGAATTCATAGTCAAATCTACCTATAGGTTGTTACTTGACCCTAAGGATCCTCCGATACAGACCAAGATGGTGTGGATCAATAAGTTAATTCCCAAATTGGCCCACTTTGCATGGATTGTAATACAAGGAAAAATTCTAACCATAGATAATATGATAAGAAAAGGAATTATTGTGCCTAATCACTATTATTTGTGCAGGGCAAGCTGGGAATCAATTCATCACATTTTTCTAGAATGCCCTTGGTCCATCACCATACTTAATGGAGTTTTCCAAGCCTTCAATATCTCGTGGGTAAAGCCAGCCACTATCTATGAGCTCTTCCAGCAATGGCCTAGTCCTTTTGTTAGCCTACAACTTAGGTTCCTATGGAATATTTGCCTTCATCATTTTCTCTAGCAAATATGGTTAGAGAGGAACCATAGAGCGTTCAATGAGTCTAAACATGACCCAAGTGTCAGTTATTAAAAAAAAAACTAGCCTTTGCTAAATAAAACCTTAGTATTTTTCCTCCTAGCACCCAATCAATTCCATCTAGGGAGAAACATCTTGCCCAATCCTTAAATATTACCCTCAATGAAAACCTGGGTGTTAGCAAGCCAAATCCTAGACTAGAGGCTAAGTGGATCCCCCCTAGTGGATTTGCTCAAACTCAACTTTGATGGGATAGCTAAGGAGAATTTTGGCAGAGCAAGGGCAGGAGGCATGGTTAGATATAATCAAGGTCATATGGTTTTGGACTTCTCATAACACCTCAGAACCAAGACAAATAATGAATCTGAAGCTAGGGCCCATTGGAGAGGATTGCAGTTGATGTAGGAGATCCAAGAAAAATGTATAGTGGAAGGGGATTCATTAAATATCATCAACCTTCTCAACAATGAAAGGAAACCTCCATGGAGGATCGAGGCCCACATTAATGAAGCTAGGATCCTTTTTGAAGCTCGGGAAGAAAGAGTGGCACAACATGCTTTTCGTGAAGCCAACAAGGCAGTTGACAGGTTGGCTAACATTGGCGTAGAGGCTGATGAGTTTGTCACGTGGATGCAAGGGGTTTTGCATGATGTGGAGGAGATGATCCAATTTAAAAAATAATGATTGGGTTGACGTGGATCACAGGTGATCGAAATTCAATCATGTGCCCCATTGGAAGTTCCACAAGGTGTTGGAAACAGGTCCAAAATAAAAATATTATTTTATTGGCAGCACTTTAGTTGGAAAACTCCAAGATCACGAGTAGGACCAGCTGGTCACACTAGAGAAATCGAAGTCAAAAACATGATGGAGTGGGTATTTTTTCAAGAAGAGACATTCATGCGAGGATGCGGTCCCGAGGGAGGCGGTTGAAGTTTCCAAATGATGCTCGGCATGATTTTGCTTTTTTTGAGGGGCATTGGTTTTTTGCCATGTACACTTTGTCAAATTTTCCCATGATTACAAAGATAACAGATCCTACAAGCATTGAAGTGGGATACGATGGCACGATGTCGTTGTTGAAGTGGCAGGCAATTCAAGACAAAGGCAATTGGAGGTATGCTCCTACACATGGCACCTTTCACAAGGAGGATGTGATAATAGGCTGTAAGGGAAACCAAAGGTGCCACCACCTTCCTATTTATTACAATTGCAAGAGGACATGGAGAATTATGATTTTTGAGCATCCTAGAAGGCAATAGGGGAATCTGATAGAGTGTAATGAAAACATGATTTACGTCGAGCCAAGCATGGTTGTCATGGAGCCGGTGGCCCAAGCTATCCTCATCGATAGAAGATTCACCCAATTTTTTGACCTATTTTTTGGTGTGGAGGAAGACATCACTTTGGCTGTAATGGATTCGTGGGAGGACGGAAAGGTGGAAATCAAAGGGCATGAAATTCTCATCGATGTCACCCTGCTTGCTACAATAATAGGTCAGACAATCAAAGGGAGGTCTATTCATAGGCAGAAGCATCATTGGGAGGTGGAGTTACGAGAATTCAAGGATAACCAAAAGATATTCAAGGAGGCAAAGAATGGGTTGATGAGGGTGGACATCCTGACCCTATAGAATGTGGTCATGAAGAATGTAATGGATTTTATTATGGTTGAGGACCTTGGTAAGGTTCTCCTGAGCTTCCATTACACCTTCATTAAAAAAATTTTGTGATGTGAACCCTATTAGCATTCCTCAGTTCCTAATGAATTCCCTGAACTACACTATAAATTTGTGTCGAAGTAAGAAAGGCTATGCCATGCCCCTGCACCAAGGCCTTCTCAAGGTAATCTATAAATTTGTGCTTGCCACCTCTCCCCAAGTTGAACCCCCTGCCCTTCCTCAAGATGATTCCCCTACTACCTACAACGAAAGCTCTAGGGGAAAGGATAGTTTCGGTCTGCCCAAACCCTTTCATGCATCCCTGACCAAGAAGAGAGGGGGTGACATGATCATTAAGGGAGGTCCTATGAGCAAAAACTGAGACTTGAGGAACTGGCCATGCGGTCTTCTCTAAGACTGAAGAACAAGTAGGTGTAGGGAAGTGGTAAAACCCTCGAGATCGATTCTAAGAATGAAGGTCTCGACCCTTCAATCGTGGTGCTCAAGCATTTTATTCTAAATGCATCGACCAATGTGATTCACCAGATGCAAGAACTTTAGGAAGTGTTAACCAAGGTTTTCTTCAATGAGGGTTACCAGAGCGACAAACCTGTGGAGGTCAATCCGGAGATGGATGACAATGAGGACAACAAAGACAAGGACCAGGACAAGGATGAAAAAGAGGAGGCCTAGGATCCTCCATGTTTCAACTCTATGTAGAATTTTTGTTTTGTAAAAGCTGAACATGTATATCTTAGCTAGTGTTACGTTACGTTATGTGCAGAGCGTTTGTTGGTTTTTTGGGGTCTTTGTCTTGGTGAACTCTAGGGAGTGTGAAGGAAGTTTCTGGTTTTTGGTGCCCAGTAAGGGTTTTGGTGTTTTCTCGTCATCTAGTTTTTTCCTGGGTTGGGCTGATCAATATGGAGGTTCCTAGTTAAGGAAGGTTAGTAACCTTAATATGCTTAAGTCATGGTTCCTCAGCTTAAGACTAACTTTTGTAAATAGGTTTTGGGTCAATCTATAAAACCTGGTATTAATGAAATAGTTTAATTACCAAAAAAAAATATTAGTAAAGCTAACTTTGATAACATTACACTAGGCAACCACCACTAGCATCCACACCAATCTCTTTTGGATACAACTACACCAGTTATAGTAGCATTAACAACCCTACAAGCTACACTAGTTACAATAGCCAATAATCCAACTACACCAGTTACAGTAGCTTCTTCAAGTACAAGCTATGCTAGTTACAGTAGTTAATACTTTGGAAATGGTACAACCAATAAACCATCTCATACATCTTTAGAAACTTTACAAAACATAGATATGAGGTTTTAGATCTACACAACACACTAAAATAGGAAGAATACCAACTACAAAATGAAACCTCATGCATGGACACCTTTGCAAATTGCATAATAAAACCACTAGAACAAGCATTTTTAGCCTTAAAATCTAACACCTATTCAAAAAATAAACATCAAATCTATCACTACTAAAGCTCACCAGGTTTGTTGTTGTTAAAGATCACCAGGTCTGTCATTATCAAATCTCACCAAGATTTAATATCAAACCCTAGCATAAAAAATCCTTAATCTAGATCTATTATTTTTGAAGCTCGCCAGATATACCATTGTCGAAGCTCACCAGATATGTCATTGTCGAAGCTCACCAGATCTATCGCTATCGAAGCTCACCAGATCTACCACTATCAAAGTTCACCAAATCTACCATTGTCAAAGCTCACCTTATCTACCACTGTTGAAGCTCACTATATCTATCGCATTCCATAAACCCTTGCATATCTTCATACAATGTCATAAACTACCTAAGTTCAAGACCATAGGCTTTGATACCAAATGTTAAATCTGAACATGACATTGATACTAAATGAAGAGAGCTAAACATAACAAGGAGCAACAAAATAAATATGCAAACACAAAACCATTTTAGAATAAGATAATAACAAGGGAAAAAACCCCCTTGGGGGATGTCCAAACATTCCACTTTTTCCATTAGCAATCTCAAATAAATACTACATTACATCTTCTACAAGAAAAACCCTAGCATCTTCCACTGCCAACTCACATGTGCATGCAAGGTGATACCTCATCCTTGGAATTTAACCCATATTACAAATGTGTGATTACATAGGCATTTAATGTCAACACTTGGAGTGAGAAGTTTTTGTGGAGATAGACTATTAAAAGGCTTTCGATATGGATTAGGCTTTTTGGACTTCCTTATAAACTCATCAATAAGGAGATTTTGAAGAATATTGGTAATAATCTAGGTGAATTCATTTGGGAGGGACCAACTACTAAGGAGAGAAAGCATAATGTATACACTTTAATATGTGTTGTCATGTATATTTCAAAATCTTTACCACAATCCATTAGGATTAAATTTGAATTAGGGGAATAGGAACAACAAGTGGATTATAAAAATATTACATTCTGATGTTGTAAATATCATGAAATCAGACACATGGCAAGAGACTAAAAAGTGAAAATGATGAAGAAAGAGTTAAATTTTTGGGTATGAGGGTAGCTTCAATATGAAACAAGGAGATTGTATCATAGGAGAAACTAAATCAAATCAAGGATTTTCCACTCCTAAGAAAGTGGCAAGAAAAAATTCCTCTACATCATCAAATGGCAAAGGCCATCACAATTCACTTGAATCAACCATTAGAAGAAAAAATGTTATGAGAAATGAGGAAGTATAATGCACAATTCAAATATAGGATCTAAAGGTGTGAAAGAAGAAGAGAAGGCAAATTTTAGAGCAAATGAGGTGAAGGAGGTCAAGCTCATCATCAGAAGTTTTAAATGCAAAAAAAGAAGGTGCTAATAACTTACCTACAAGATTTGAACATACATGGAAGAGTCATTTGTGATAATAGAATTAAAACAAAGGATATACTTTGATCTAAAGTTCTTTATTAAAATTATTTTTGATGGTGCTTCTAAAGAAAATTCAAAAAGAACTAGTTGAGTTTATTTTTTTAGAAATGGTAAAGGCAAAATTCTTCTCACTTAGTTAGAATCATATGGATCTTCAACTAACAACTATGCAAAGGCTAGGGTACTTCTTATAGGGATTAAAATTGCAATAGAAAGAGTGGAAATATATTTCAAATGAGGGGGATTCAAAAATTATCATCAATTCTATTAACAAAAATGGATGTGAATACTGGATTTAAAAGAAATATTATTTTTTATGTTTATCACCTATTACTAGAGGCAATCTCTTGGAAGTGTGACCATATTAATAGAGAAAAAAATTGGGTAGTAAATAATTTAGCCAATTGCAGTGTTGATCTTCATCCTAGTGAAATTAAAATTTTAGAATGCAACTGGCTAAGTGAGATTTTATCTCTTAATCAAAATGATGTCAAGGAGCTGGTTGTGGAAACACATCACTTTGAGGAAGTTGAAGAATATATTTAACAAAAAAAAAATGAAAAATATGATAAAAAGGAATGTTGTATATGGTTTAATTGACATAACAACAAATGTAATATTTTGGTATTTAGATGGGAGTGGCACCAATAGAAACCACATATAATTTATTTAAAAACAAAGAGAGGAATGGGATTATAGGTTATATACCTTTTATACATTAAGGGTAGTTGAGATAGAGAAACATTTTATTCTATAATATATAGTGATATTCAAAACCAGTTAATACTTTAACAATAAAATCATTATAAGAATTGTTTGAAGATGAGAAAATAGAAAAAGTAGAGAATTGGTTATCAAAACCATAAACAAAAGATAAATATTATAGAAAGAAAAATAATTTTATTAAATTTTAGGGTTGACAACTACAATTCTTTAGCTACAAGCATACTATAATGGTAGGGGATTTTGCCTCTCTTTGATATGTCCAACATTAAAACCCCACTCAATATGAGGGGACCAGGACCCTTCATAAAAACCTATGTAAACTCATTAAAAAACTACAATTCTTTATAAAGTTCTTGTCCCGTAAAAGTTTTTTAAGTTAAAATTCCTATCCAATAAATTGATTTTGATCATGTGAATATTAAAAGGTGTTAAAATGATGTGTTTATATAATTTGTGACCATATTTTTAAAAAATAAAGAAAAATCACCTATAAACAAAAAGAATATTAGCTTGGATGAATGGTAAAATAATAACAAAGAACTGGATGAACAAATAGAATATTAACTTAGATGAATGGTAAAATAATAACAAAGACATAAAGAGACCAAAAAATAAATGAAATGAATTTAATTACGTCCACAAGACCAAAATAGTATATGGGACCAAGAGATTTAATATAGTATGGGGTATGATGTACAACCCTACACCCTTTTGGATTCAAGCCTTGGATATCCTATTCATAGTTCCAAAGTTTAAAAACACCCAAGCAAAACAATTGTTCAAGAAAATCAAAAAGCTCAACATCCTCTTATCATTCTTTTGAAGTGTGTTTCTTTTCATGTTAATTTTGATGAGAAGTGTCTTTGCTTTTTCTATTCTCAATTCTTAAAAATGTTCCATTAATGACTTTACTTTTAGATTGTTCTCATATACAATCTTGATGTCCTTGTAGGCTTCACATTTCATGACAAAATATTTTTTGATATCAACTACTCCTTTGTGCAAAAGATACATATTCATTTTAACCATACCTCTTGAGGAATTGTACATTTCCTAGTTTCACATCCAAGATGGTGTGAACTGGAACTTAATTGGTCTAGAAGCATTTTTTTCTTCCATTTTATATTTGCATAGATGTACTTCTTTTGGTTGTGTTCACAGTTTAGGTTGAACTCATTGATGTATAATTGTTTTTCCTTCATAAATTTGCAACCCACATGACAAGTCTAAAATTTATCCTCATATACTATTAAATTTATTTTTTGGAGTTTGGGACCTCATGAAATTTAATGCTCCATTTTTCCATTCATTTGTTGTTTTGTTTCATCCATGTGTCTTTTCTTCTATTTAGGGTTTCTTTTATTTTCTATTTTGGAAACCTACTATCTTTCATTATTTGTATTTTCTTTAGGTACCTTAGTAGCCTCATCATAACTTATGCTTCTAGTGGAAAAAGTCCTTATTTTAGTAAGTAAAATCTCATAACCGGTTGATGCTTTAATTTTGAAATTATTTGTAATTAGTCACTTTTGAATTCTTTCTATTTGTCTCCATTTAAAATTTGATGTATTGCTAGCCCACACCTCACATCCATATAGCATCATTGGAATAATTAATAACCCAAAAAGGACCATATTTATTTTTTGATCCCACAACTCCGCTTTCCTGCCCCTATTTATCAATGCATAGAGTGGCCTTCATCTTGCTTATATTTGTTTCATTTTAATTTAACCCAAGGTATTTATATTTTGTTACTTCCTTTAAAGGATTTCCTTTGCTCTCTCCAAGTAGAAAAGACCATAATTTTAGTCTTGCTAGTGTTTATCTGCATTTCAGATTCTTTACAAAAATGCTCTAAATTTTTTAGATGTTCTTTTAAACTTTCAAGTATCTTACCAATCAAGATGAGGTCATTGACATAGAGAAAATTTTTCACTACATAATTCGCCAAATATATTCTCTCCCCTCCCATACTTTCTACCCATTCCTCCAATTTGTCAATGTAAAGGTCAAATAAAGTAGGTGACAATAGATAACCTTGTTTCACCCTCATATCACTCCCAAAACACTTTGATAGTCCTTTTGGAGTACTGATTTTGCCACCATCTACTCATAAAGTCTATGCGTAGTTGCTCTGTAGTTGGTTGGTATACCAAATTCTTCCATTATTTTCCATAGTTTACCTCTAGATAATCACAAAACAATAAACTTATTTTTCATTCAATATCCTCTCTATTAGGTGCCTTAAAGTAATGCACTGATCTATTGTTGAGTAATTTGGTGTAAACCTTGCTTGTCCTATTGCCCTCTTTCATTGTTTATCTACCCATTGACTGATTTTGCTTTCTACTATGTTACCAAACAATTTTACAAAAAAAGGATTAATCATGATGGTGCAATAATTTGAAGGATTGTTGGTGTCTCCATTTTATGCAATGGTATGACTAGGTTGGTTATCCATTCTAGTGGAAAGCCTCCTTTAATGATGTCATTAAAAATATTTTAGATGTGTGATGCTAAGATGTCAACCCCATACTTGAGATGTTTGATTTTAAGCCATCTATATTCTAAGATTTACCTGTTATTATTTTCTTAATGCCCTTCATATCTTTTAGAGAAAATGTTCTTCGATTGTGTCAATTATAGGAGGGATATATTTTCTTGGTTTCTATTTCATACTTTCTTAGCATACTACAACCATTATTAGCTTGTGATATTATTTTTTGTGTATCTTTTGCTTTGTTGTAGCTCTTTCTAAATTTGTATTGGGTTGTGCTTTGCAAGACATATTAACTCTTTTTGCCTTGTTCGTATGTATTCTTCTAATTGTTTATATATCTTCCTATTTGTTTTCTCTTTTCTTGAGTGATGTTTTAATTTTGTTTTTTCCTTTGTAATATAGATGTTTCTTATTGTTTTTCCTTTGATTACTTGAATATGTTCTACAATGAACCTCTTCTTCTCATGTGAATATTTCACCTCAAAATTCTTAGTTATGAGTTGTACTAAGATAATAAATTAGTGCCAAAAATAATTCTAACTATGATTATAAGGATTATTGACAAAATTAGCACTACTATCGCATATCCAATAGCAAAAGCAATAATTAAATAAAACATGGAAACTCAAAAAATAATAAATGCATAAATTTTGAACAAGAAATATTACTATCATGGGTCTCTTCAAGGGGGAAACATCCTTAACAAAATATTATAATTCTTCTCTAGTCCTATGAGGGTTACATCGTTCCCTTTTTATAATATTTACAAGCATATTTCTTGACATTTTGTGACAATATTCCCGACTATATATGCTTTTATGGTTATATGCATTATTTTCAAAGTAGTTACATACATTATTCTATGACACCTTCCTACATGTTTGTAACTTAACACATGCCTCACTTTACATACTCCACATAGTATAATATCTTATGTCAACAAGAGTTACATTTAAGGGGTACGTAATATGCCAACCCCCTTAGAGAAGCTTTGTACTTAAAACGAAAACATTGGAAACTACTACTAAAGCTCCTATAATGGCTCCCACATGGCATCTTCTAGTTTTAACCCCTGTCATTATACAAGCATTTCAATTTTATCACAAGAGCAAAGATCTCGAGTCCTTCAATATAGGATGGTTGTTGGTTGAAGAAGAATAGATCCTTCTTAATCTAATTCAGCAAGGACCATTTGTACCCAGGTATGTGTCCCCATCACCTTCTTTAGGAAAGACACATGAAAGATTGGGAGGATCTTGGATGTCATCAATAGCTCTAAATTGTGAGCAAGTTCCCCTAGTCATTGGAGTACCTTATAGGATCCATAAAACTTAGGTGTCAACTTGTGTCAACCCTTTTTTTTAAGGGACATTTGCTTGTAGGGTTGAAGATGGAGGAAAATCATGTTCCCTTCTACAAATTCCCTTGTTTATTCGCATGTTGTTTCATGCAATTTTGGATGACTATTGAATTTTATTTCAAGGCAGCTAAGACTTCCTACCTTCAAGTGAGAATTGTATTAACTACTTCAATATTTGAGCTTCCTAGCATGTAAGATAAAAATATTTAAATGAGTAAATGAAGATCTGAATGACAAATATTTTGGTAACATTTTAAAGAAAAAAAAAGAAATTGAATCCAAGCTCGAAAATTTACAAGAGATAGTAGAAATTATTGCAATGGATCAATATTTTTATGTGAAATAAAATTAATTGATTTCTAATTATCATGATACATTGAAAAAGGAGTCACATTGGTTCCAAAAATATAGAGAGAAATGGTTCAAATAAAGAGATAGAAATACAAAAAAATTGTATGCTATAGCAAAAACAAATGTTAATATTTGTCACATCAAAAATATTTTAACTTCAAATGGAAGAAATATTGAGAACAAAGAAGATATAAGGAAGGAAACAATTAATTATTTCAAAAATATTTTGTCAAATATTAGGCAATATAAGGAGGCACAAGATAAAATTTTGTAAAACATTCCATCAACTATTACAAAAGAACAAAATGAAAGATTAATGAAGAAGATATCTATGGAGGAGCTCCATCAAGCAATTTTTTATTTCCATTCTAACAAGGCAGCTGGCCCCGATGGACTTTCCATAATTTTCTTTCAAAAAATCTAGGATTTATTAAAGAGTGATATGTTAGTTGTGTTTGAAGAGGCCTAGAAAAGGAAGTCTAGAATAAGTGATATCAATGCCACTTTTATTACGTTAGTTCCCAAGAAAGACAAGATAAAATATTTTGATAATTTTAGTCCAATGAGCCTTTGTAGTATGATTTATAAGATCATTTCCAAAATAATGGTAAACAAGCTTAAGGGTGTTCTAGGTTGTGTTATCTAAGAGGAACAAGGTGGTTTTGTTTATGGTAAACAAAATCTTGATAGTATAATTATTGCACAAGAGGTCATACATTCTCTTTGTTCCATGAAAAAACTAGGTATGCTTATGAAATTAGATATGAACAAAGCATATGATAGGCTTTCCTAGAATTTTCTACATGCTGTTCTTAGAAATTTTAGCTTTGATTATAATTGGTGTGAATAGATTAATGTTGTTACAACAATACAAAATTTTCTATTTTGATATAAATTTATCCTGTTGGTTACTTCAAGTCATCTTGTGGACTTCAAGAAGGTGATCCATTTTCTTCTTATCTATTCATTATTCTTGTAGAAGCATTAGCGAGAGCTTTCTCAAAGGTAAAAATGGAAGAAAAAATAAAAGGTATTCAAGTTGCAAAAAATGATCCCTCTAAATCTCATATCCAATTTATTGATGATACTTTTAATTTGGGCCATCCCTCAATAAGTGAGGCCATGGAGTTTAAATCAATATTATCATCCTATGAGAAGGCTACTGCATAGTTGGTTAATATGATAAAGTCCAAAAGTTTTCATTAATGTTGTCCTAGATTTACAACAAATTATTGTGAATATTTTAGGGTTTAAAATTAAAAATTTTCCATCAACCTACTGGGCGTTCAAATAAAAATAAGCTTTGGATCTCTTTTTGGATAGAATGAAAGCTTGTTATGAAGGTTGTAAAGGTAAGTTCTTATCCATAGCAGGAAGGCTACAACTCATAAAAACTACATTGCAATCCATCCCTATTTATATGATGTCACTTTCAAGATTGTGAGTAGGTATAGCATCAAAAATTGATAAAATTCAAAGAGACTTTCTATGGAAAGATTGTGAGGAAAATTTTAGGTTTCCTCTTTGTAAGTAGGATAAGATTTACAAAGGAAAAAATATTAGAGGAGTGGGCTTGAAGACTTGCAGACTTGTGAATTTAGCATTAGGGGCAAAGCTTGGGTGGAGATTATTCAAAGATCAAGGAAAGAATTGGGTAAAAATATTACTTCAAAAATATATAGGTTATTTTGATGCAATGAAATTATTTAGGAAAATAACCCTACCCAAAGGATCATCAACATGGAACTTCATATTATATAGTTTACAATTAATAAAGAAACATATTAGATGATCATTCAATGAGGGAAGTTTTTGTAAATTGTTGGTCAGATGCTTTGTTGAAGCCTTATCCTCTTATTTTTGACTCAAAATAGTAACCATTGGATCAAGCATGCCTAGAATGTAAAAGTCCAATGGTCAAAGACTATATTAGTATGAGCAAAAACTCCAGATCATGGATTTCTATTAGTAACCTAGTTAAAGGAGAGGAACTCAAACAAATTGCAGATAAACTTAAAAAATGCTTCAAGAGTTTTATTTTCCATTTTTTACATGAAAGGATGAGTTGGTTTGGATTTTATCAGAGAATGACAACTACTCAAACAAGTTGGGATATGAGTATTTAGAGCAATCAAAATTTCCTTCTTCCAAAGATTTTCCTTGGAAGGATGTTTGGTCATTAGAGGCTCGCAAGGCCTGAACATTCCTTTGGTTAGCAGTTCAAAGTAATATTCTTACAGGAGAGAGTCTACAAAGAATAGGATACTATGGACCTTTTAGATGTACCTTGTGCGATAAGGATTTAGAAACATTAGACCGTTTACTTCTTCATTGTCCCTTTTCTCACACCATTTGGGGTTAATTTTTAAAAAATATGAAATTATATTGGGTAGCTCCATCAACATTTAAAGAGTTGATGAAATTTTGGATTAATTATTTCAAAGCTAAACCATTATGTATTATGTGGAGGATTGGCCTTGCCATTTTTTGGACTTTATGGCTTGAAAGGAATAATATAATTTTTTAAAATAAATCTAAGATTATGCCCAAGTGTAGAACCATATTATTGCCTCTCTTCCAGAATGTCTAGCATTAGGGTTTTCAACATGGGAAGTTTCAAGTGTAGAAAAAAAGGTGCTAATAACTTGGCTACAATATTTGAACATACATGGAAGAGTCATTTGTGACAACGAAATTAAAACAAAGGATATACTTCAATATAGGGTAAATTAGAAATGTCAAAAAATTAGATTTATCAAGATTAATTTTTATGGTGCTTCTAAAGGAAATCTAGAAAAATCCAGTAGAGGTGGTGTTTTTAGAAATAGTGAAGGCAAAAATATCCTCACTTAATTATTATTTTTTAAGCGAAAAACCCCTTACGAGGCTGCCTTGGTCTGATAGACCACGAACAGGGGGTTCTACACCGTCAAAATCACTCGGGAGTCGCACCCGACCCTGCTCGCACCAACATTATCAATTGGATTTTGGATACCCAATTCAGCTTTTTGGTAGGGTGGAGATTTGAACCTGGGACCTCTCTTGGAGGATTTCCCTCTCCTCTCCAACTCACCGACAACACCTGGGTAACTCCTCACTTACTTAAAATCATATGAAACTTCAACTAATAACTATTCAAAGGTGAGGGCACTTCTTACAAGGATTAAAATTACAATAGAAATGGGATTGAAATATATTTCAATTGAGTGAGATTCAAAAATTAATATCAATGTTACTAACAAAAATGGATGTGAAGACTAGATTAAAAAAAATTGAAAAAGAATTTGAAAATCTGATAAAAAATAATATTATTGTTGATGTTCATCGACTATTACTAGAGGCAATCTCTTCGAAGTGTGAGCATATTTATAGAGAAGAAAATTGGGTAGAAAATAATTTAGCCAATTGTGGTGTTGATCTTCATCTTAGTGAAATTCAAATTTTAGAAGGCAATTGGCTAAGTGAGATTTTATCTCTTAATCAAAATGATTTCAAGGATCTGATTGTGAAAAATAACACTTTTAGGAAGTTGAATAATATATTTCATAGAAAAAAATGAAAAAAAAATATGATAAAAAGGAATTTTGGATATCGTTTAATTAACATAACAACAAATTTAATATTTTAGTATTTTAAAGTTGTAAACTTACCACAGTGGTAAAGTTCTTGGTTTTTCATTCAGAAGACCCAAGTTCAAACCCCACTTGGTACAAGGGGACTGGGACCCTCATAAAAACTTGTGTAAACTTAAGTTTTATGAAGTAGATGTGAAGAAAGTGAAGTAAAGGAAACAATGCAAGTGTGATCCAAGAGGAAGTGTGAGCTAAGAGGAAGTGTGAGCCAAGAGAGAGTGTAAGCTAGGATTCAATCATGGTAGAAGAGTGATGGGTTCATTCAGAGTGCATCAATGCTTCAAACCCTTACCACGAATGCGTGGAACATTGTTTCCAAAAAATTATAGGAGCAAAGGAACATTGAGAAAATAAGACATAGGGACAATTACGAGCCGAGAGGGAGTGTGAGGCACGCCAAGAGCAATTTCAAGCTATGAGAAAGTGTGATCCAAGAGGAAGTGTAAGCCAAGAGTGAGACCCATTAGCTAGTATGGAAGGAAAGTCATATTTGAAAGCTCTAATGGGAAGTCAAGATGTCCTAGCTAGGAATTATGATGCCCTAGTTAAAAGTATGGACGCCTAAGTTGGAGATAAGCATAAGAGTGAATACATGGCAATTTTGATCCATGTAGCAAATGTTACACCAAAAGTGAGGATCAAGGATGAGATGATTAAACATGATATAATGATTCTTAAAAGTAGAGGGTTAATATGTAAGTTCCATAGATCATGGCTAAGGTTTTAGGAGATTCAAAATTGGATCAAGTGGAAGTGGGGATTGAATTCAAATTACTCCATGATTTTTCTTCCTAAATGGTTTTTCCTCATCATATTTTCTAGTTTAGAGATTAGGGATAATATAATGGTGGCCCATGGTTTAGGGGAAGAGATGCACTTTATTTGAGACCATGGAATATTTTTTTTTATTTTGAGACAAAAACTATTAAGAAGCTTCTAGTGTGGGTTAGGCTTTTTGGACTTCCATATTAGCTTATAAATAAGGATGTTTTACAAAATATTGGAAATACCCTAGGGGAATTCATAAAGGAAGGACTAACTACTAAGGAGTGAAAGCATATTATATATACTCGAATATGTGTTGATATGGATATTTCAAAACCTTTGCCACAATCCATTAAGATTAAATCTGAATCAAGAGAATGAGATCAAGAAATAAACTATGAAAATATCGCATTTCGTTGCCATAATTATTATGATATTGGACACATGGCAAGAGACAAAAAATTATAGTCATGAGATAAAATTCAAGACAAAGCAAGGAAATCATACAGTAATAGAAGCTAGATTAGATCAAGGATTTTCCACTCCAAAAGAAGAGGTAAATAAAGCTTATCTTCACTATCATTTAACAATTTCATAAGGAATTAGAGGTGCAAGAGAAGATGTGGAGATAAATCCTAAAACAAAATGTGTAAAAGAGATCAATTTTGTTCTAGGTAATCTTCATTTTCATCAAGTAGTATAGAATCTTCTCTAGGTAATGAAAGTGAAAGAGGTGAAGATGTTATCCCTTTCAATTTAAGGTT
Organism: Wollemia nobilis; assembly: GCA_028583015.1. Taxonomy (NCBI): domain Eukaryota; kingdom Viridiplantae; phylum Streptophyta; class Pinopsida; order Araucariales; family Araucariaceae; genus Wollemia; species Wollemia nobilis. Next base: position 2,094,449 of record JAQPPZ010001919.1, read on the forward strand.
TCAAGAGCAGCATAATAAAGAAATTTGGATGGAGGAAACCCATAACAACTTAGGGTTTTTAAGGTATAATAAGAAGTTAATTGCTATAGAAGAGCATCGTTACACTTTAGGGTTTCCATGGCAACATAAAGAAGATTGTGCTTTTGAGGTTATTCCTTGCACTTCAGATCCTTCAGAACAAGGCAAACATAAAGATGATAAGTCTTACTATGAGGAGTGTGAGAAGATTGAAGATATTGATGAAGATAAAAGTATTGTTATGAATGAAAAAAGAGGAAGATCCAAGAAGCAAAAACAAAGAGAAAAAGAAACCTAGATGGATATTGATATGGGGAAACAAAAGCAAATATCACAAGTATTAAAGTTGCAAGATTACTATAGTGGTAAGGGCTTTTGCTTCTATTTGAGAGGTCCAAGGTTCAAAACCCAACTTAGTATGAGGGGACAATGACCCCTCATAAAAACATGTGTAAACTCATTGAAAAAATATCACAAGTATTAACAATAAGTGGGGCTAAACCCACAAATAAAAATAAAAAAATAACAATGAAAATAATATCTTGGAATACTAGGGGAATGAATAAGAACCCTAAAAAAATGTATTAAAATATTATGAGGTTGTTAGAGACAAGATAATTATAGATATAGAAGCTAGGCAACAAATATTTTAACCATTCACAGTGTTTAATTTCATCTTGATAGAATTTAAATTTTGGAAGGCATCTGATATAAAATGAGTTGATTGTGAAAACTTAGTAGTTTGAGGAAGATGAAAATTATATTTGATAGAAAGACAAATGAATAATATCTTTCATAGAAAGGAAAAGTTATATATGCTTTAATTAACTTGTTAGAAATGTAATATTTTTTTTTTAACATGAGTGGTCCCCAATAGAAGCCATGCATATCTTATTAAATATATATAGGTATTTTGATGGGAGTGGTCCCCAATAGAAGCCAAATACAATTTATTTAAAAAAAAAGGAAGAAGGAGAGGTTATATACCTTTTATACATTAAGGGTAGTTGAGATAGAGAAACATTTTATTTTAGAATATATAGTAATATTCAAAACTAGTTGATACTTTAACAATAAAATCATTATAAGAATTGTTTGAAGATGAGAAATTAGAAAAAGTAGATAATTGGTTATCAAAACCATAAACAAAATATCAACATTATAGAAAGAAAAATAATTGTATTAAAATTTAACATTGACAACAACAATTCTTTTTAAAGTTATTGTCCTCTAAAATCTTTTAAAATTATTTTTAAAATTCCTATCCAATAAATTGCTTTTGACCATGTGAATATTAAAAGGTGTTAAAATGACATGTTTATATAATTTATGACCATAATAATAAAGAATAAATAGAAATCATGTATAAACAAATAGATTATTAACTTGGATGAATGGTAAAATAATAACAAAGACATCAAGAGACCAAAAAAGGAATGAAATGATTTTAATTACGTCCACGAGACCAAAATAGTCTATGGGACCAAGAACTTTAATACAAGATGGGGTATGGTATACAACCCTACTCCCTTTTGGATTCGAGACTTGGAACTCTGAGTTCAAAAAAACCCGAGCAAATAAAATTGTTCAAGAAAGTCAAAAAGCTAATATCCTCTTATCATATTTTGAAGTGTGTTTATTTTTTTGTTAATTATGATGAGAAGTTTCTTTGCTTTTTCTATTTTCAATTCTTCAAAATGTTTTATTAGTGAGTTTACTTTTAGAGTGTTCTCATATGCAATCTTGATGTGCAGGTAATAATTTAATATCTGCCTTGACAAGACTTTAAATGGTCCTAGCAAAGGAGAAAAAGTTTATAATGTCTCGAATGTATAATGGTTATATTTAATGATTTTACCATTGCACTACATTTAGTTGGCAATTTAATATTTTTTGTAATATTATTTTTTATTTAATTAAGCAATAAGACACTAATTAATAACTATTTTATTTCAAATGATGGCTCAATTTTATTGTGGTAAAAGCATGGAAAGTTTAATATATTTTTTAGATTATACATGAAGCTCCTTCGACTCTCCTTTTTGGAGGGAAGTATTTTTAAATCATTAAAAAATATGATGGCTTAGGGGAGAAGCCATCATGCCCTAAGAGGATAGGGTTTCAAAAAAAAAAAAAAAGAAGAAAGGAGGTCATCATGCAGGAAGGAGGAGGAAGGAGCAAAAAAAAAGAATGGCAGCAGCGAGGAGAATGTCAATAGGGAGGAGGAGGCGAACGTGGAGGAAGCCACCTCAAGAAATGCTTCAGGTTGGAGCTTACAATATACAACCATGTTTTATTTGATAGAAATATGACTATGTTGTTCATGAGTTTGAAGGGTAAATATATTTACTATGAAAAATGGTTGAATAGTTTTAAGGGATTACGTGCAATTTTATTTTTATAGAAATATTTTTCTTCCTATAGCAACCCTACTATGCATTGTAGCAACCCTGTTGCGCACTATAGTAACCCTATCGTGCATTGTAGCAACTCTAAAGAGCATTGTAGCAACCCTACTACGCATTGTAGCAACCTTGTCGTGCATTGTAGCAACCTTGAAGAGCACCGTAGAAACCCTACTATGCACTATAGCAACCCTGCCATGCACTATAGAAACCCTAAAGAGCACTATAGAAACCCTGTTGCACATTGTAGAAACCCTATTGTGCATTGTAGCAACCCTATCGTGCATTGTAGCAACCTCGAAGAGCACTATAGAAACCTTGTCATACATTGTAGCAAAGGACCTCTTGGTTTATTTTTTAATGAAAAGACCTGTAGATTTATTTTAAACAAGAGGCATGTAGATTTATTTTAATAAGAGGTCTATTGGTTTATTTTTAATGAAAAAGACCTGTAGATTTTATTTTAATAAGAGGCGTGTTGGTTTATTTTTAATTAAAATACTTGTAGATTTATTTTAATAAGAGACCTCTTGGTTTATTTTTAATAAAGGGGCTTGTAGATTTATTTTAATAAGAGGCATGTTGATTTATTTTTAATGAAAAGGCTTGTAGATTTATTTTAATAAGAGGTATGTTGGTTTATTCTTAATAAAAGGGCTTGTAGATTTTTTTTGATAAGATGCATGTTGATTTATTTTTAATGAAAGGGCCTCTACATTTATTTTTAATGAAAGGGCCTGTAAACTTATTTTTATTAGGAGGCATGTGTTAGAATAACCTTGACCCGACCTAGCTTTCCCCAGCATGTGGCTTGATATGGTTATCTTATGTTCGGGACCTTGGGGTTGTTGCCACTTGAACACCCTGGGATGTCGGGTATGGATTAGCATGGGTGCATGTCCATTACATTTTAATTGAGGAATTGAGGACCACTTTATTAGTGTAGAAATAATTAGGAAAGAAAAGACCTTTAAGGTGGTCTTAAAGCCCTGATTTTAACTATAGGCCTTAATTAAAGGAGAGGTTGTGCTTTGACTGAATGAAAGGCCATTTCCTTAACCTTCGACCTTAATTAAAGAAATTAAAGGAATGGTTATATTTTAATTGAAGGAAGACCATTTATCTAATTTTAGACTTTGTTTAAATGAAGGTTCTTTATTGAATCTTGACCCTTGTTTAAAGGAAAGGTTAGTTGGCTTTGAATATATTAAATTAATAATAGGGATTAAAATATCATTGGCTTTATAAATATATGAAAGGTTAACCAAGGAATAAATGAATGGTGTTTGTGTGATTTTTATCCCTATATAAAGGAAAGGTTAACTATGGACTAAATGGTAGAATGCTTATAAAGGTTTAAATACAAAAATACTAGTGGATGGTATTTTCATTTGGATAAAGGATTAAATACAAAAATACTAGTGGATGGTATTTTCATTTAGATAAAGGTTTAAATATGAATATACTAGTGGATAGTATTTCAAGAGAATATATTAGCGGATAGTATATTCCCTTTTTGGATGATTTGAAATATAATAGTGGATGTTGTGTTTTATTTTAATGGATGTATTAAAAATATTTGCGGATAATATGTTTCATGTGATAGAAAATACATTAGTGGATAATGTATTTCATTGGTTTGATGATTTGATTTATGCTAGCGGATGGCATATTTCATGTGATAGAAATATACATTAGTGGATAATGTATTTTATTTGTTTTATTGAGAGGAATCATGTTAGTGGATAATATGTTTCATGTGATAGAAAATACATTAGTGGATAATGTATTTCATTGGTTTGATGATTCAAATTATGCTAGCAGATAGCATATTTCATGTGATAGAGATACATTAGTGGATAATGTATTTGATTGAGATAAGATAGATTATGTTAGTGAATAACATATCTCATGATTTGGTATACATTAGCGGATAATATATGTTATTGGGATAAGATAGATTATGCTAGTGAATAACTGTTGGAAATTTTGAGTAATTGTGTTGTCATTGATGTCAAAGGATTGATGTCATTAATTGTCATTGATGCCAAAGATAGTTTGGTATGGCAATAAGATAAGGTTTATAAGATGCAAGGCAAAATGCAAGGAAATTGATAAAAAGGAAAGGTTATAATATTTTATATTATAAGCCAAAGAGGTTTGGGATAAAGTTCTAAATGATGGGTTAAAAGGTTGAAGGCCCAAGTTTTAAGCCCATGGTTTAAGAGAAAAGAAATAATATTTTAATATTATAATATTTAGGCCAAAAAGAATTTATTAAAAGGAGGATTGGAAGTGCATTGGACAAAGGTTTAGGGTTTAGGGTTTAGGGTTAAGGGTTTAGGATTTAAGGGTTTTAGGGTTAAGGGTTAAGGGTTAAGGGTTAAGGGTTAAGGGTTTAGGGTTAAGGGTTTTAGGGTTTAAGGTTTTAGGGTTTTAGGGGTTTAAGGTTTTAGGGTTTAGGGTTTAGGGTTTAAGCAAAAATGAAAACATGGCACAACAGTACTCTGATACAAAGCAGGCTAGTTTCTGATTCACCAGGTCGCATTAAGCGCAGGTGAAGAGCATACTTCTAGTGTTGGAAGCTTTCTGATTCACCAGATCCAATAAAGGCAAGTGAAGAGCATAATACTACCAACAAATGCTAGACATAAATGAACAAACAATTATGAACATAAATAAGAAGACGAGTTAGGAAAGGGAATAAACATAAAACTCTTTATTTTATTCCATGAAAAGAAATGACATAAGTCTTACAAAACTTCGAATCTTACAATACTCCGAATGCGTTTTGACCTAAGGGTATCATCAACGGAGTGAGTTTTAAAAGAAGTACATCTCTTTTTAAAGTCCTAACTCTAGTGGGGGAGCCGTAAAGTGATACATGTGGGATAAAAATTTAAATTTTAAACCCGTACAATAAAAGACCGCAGGTTTATAGACCCAACGGTTAACCCAGGCTCAAACCCCAAGAAAAATTTTACTCGCCCAATTACACAAAAAGTGATTTTTAAATAGCTCTAGACATATTGTTTTTACAAAGATAACCCCTCAAGGGTTTTTTGTTCCTCCAACATAAAATGCCTCGAGCAATGTGTTTAAGTTCTTTGTCTTTTCTCCATCTCTCAAACATGGGAGAGATAATGTCTGAACTACAATGAAGACTTTTGGCAAAATCACAATTGTCAAGTTTCAGGATCAATGGAACTTCTCTGTTCTTAGTACCACATCCGTTCTTGCTTTCTCAAGAACTCGGTAAGAAGAGAAGATCTCTGGTCAAATTTAACTTTGTCAAAAAGAGGAAGGAGAAATTTGATGCGGTAACCTCTGGCCCGCAGTTTCTGATTCACTAGGTCGCATTAAGCACAGGTTTAGGGTTTATAGGGTTTAGGGGTTTTTAGGGTTTAAGGGTTTAAGGGTTTTTAGGGTTTAAGGGTTTTAAGGGTTAAGGGTTAAGGGTTAAGGGTTAAGGGTTAAGGGTTTTAGGGTTTAGGGTTTAGGGTTTAGGGTTTAGGGTTAAGGGTTTTAGGGTTAAGGGTTTTAGGGTTAAGGGTTAAGGGTTTTAGGGTTAAGGGTTAAGGGTTAAGGGTTAAGGGTTTAAGGGTTAAGGGTTAAGGGTTAAGGGTTAAGGGTTAAGGGTTAAGGGTTTAGGGTTAAGGGTTTAGGGTTTAAGGGTTTAGTGTTTTAGGGTTTAGGGTTTAGGGTTAAGGGTTAAGGGTTTTAGGTTTAGGGTTTAGGGTTTAGGGTTAAGGGTTAAGGGTTAAGGGTTAAGGGTTTAGGGTTTAAGGGTTTAAGGGTTTAGGGTTTAGGGTTTAGGGTTTGGGGTTAAGGGTTAAGGGTTAAGGGTTAAGGGTTTAAGGGTTAAGGGTTAAGGGTTAAAGGGTAAAGGGTAAAGGGTAAAGGGTAAAGGGTTAAAGGGTTAAGGGTTAAGGGTTAAGGGTTAAGGGTTAAGGGTTAGGGGTTAGGGGTTAGGGGTTAGGGGTTAGGGGTTAGGGGTTAGGGGTTAGGGGTTTAGGGTTTAAGGGTTAAGGGTTAAGGGTTAAGGGTTAAGGGTTATGAGTTTTAGGGGTTTTAGGGGTTTAGGGTTTAGGGTTTAGGGTTTAAGGGTTTAAGGGTTTAGGGTTTAAGGGTTAAGGGTTAAGGGTTAAGGGTTAAGGGTTAAGGGTTAAGGGTTAAGGGTTAAGGGTTAAGGGTTAAGGGTTAAGGGTTAAGGGTTAAGGGTTTAAGGGTTTAAGGGTTTAAGGGTTTAGGGTTTAGGGTTTAGGGTTTAGGGTTTAGGGTTTAGGGTTTAGGGTTTAAGGGTTTAGGGTTTAGGGTTTAAGGGTTTAGGGTTTAGGGTTTAGGGTTTAGGGTTTAGGTTTTTAGGGTTTAGGGTTTAGGGTTTAGAGTTTAGGGTTTAGCGTTTAGGGTTCAGCTTTTTAGGGTTTAGGGTTTAGGGTTAAGGGTTTAGGGTTTAGGGTTAAGGGTTAAGGGTTAAGGGTTAAGGGTTAAGTGTTTAGGGTTAAGGGTTAAGGGTTTTAGGGTTTAGGGTTAAGGGTTAAGGGTTGAGGGTTGAGGGTTGAGGGTTGAGGGTTGAGGGTTGAGGGTTGAGGGTTTTAGGGTTTTAGGGTTTAGGGTTTAGGGTTTAGGGTTTAGGGTTTAAGGGTTAAGGGTTAAGGGTTAAGGGTTAAGGGTTTAAGGGTTAAGGGTTTAAGGGTTAAGGGTTAAGGGTTAAGGGTTAAGGGTTAAAGGGTTAAGGGTTAAGGGTTTTAGGTTTAGGTTTAGGGTTAAGGGTTAAGGGTTAAGGGTTAAGGGTTAAAGGGTTTGGGGTTTGGGGTTTGGTGTTAAGGGTTTTGGGTTAAGGGTTAAAGGGTTAAGGGTTAAGGGTTAAGGGTTTGGGGTTTGGGGTTTGGGGTTTGGGGTTTGGGGTTTGGGGTTTGGGGTTAAGGGTTAAGGGTTAAGGGTTAAGGGTTAAGGGTTAAGGGTTTAGGGTTTAGGGTTTAGGGTTTAGGGTTTAAGGGTTTAGGGTTTGGGGTTTAGGGTTTGGGGTTAAGGGTTAAGGGTTAAGGGTTAAAGGGTAAAGGGTTAAAGGGTAAAGGGTAAAGGGTAAAGGGTTAAAGGGTTAAAGGGTTAAGGGTTAAGGGTTTGGGGTTTGGGGTTTGGGGTTTGGGGTTTGGGGTTTGGGGTTTGGGGTTTGGGGTTTGGGGTTTAGGGTTTAGGGTTTAGGGTTTAGGGTTTAGGGTTTAGGGTTTAGGGGTTTAGGGTTTAGGGTTTAGGGTTTAGGGTTTAGGGTTTAGGGTTTAGGGTTTAGGGTTTAGGGTTTAGGGTTTAGGGTTTTAGGGTTTTAGGGTTTTAGGGTTTAGGGTTTAGGGTTTAGGGTTTTAGGGTTTTAGGGTTTAGGGTTTAGGGTTTAGGGTTTAGGGTTTAGGGTTTAGGGTTTAGGGTTTAGGGTTTAGGGTTTAGGGTTTAGGGTTTAGGGTTTTAGGGTTTTAGGGTTTTAGGGTTTAGGGTTTAGGGTTTAGGGTTTAGGGTTTAGGGTTTTAGGGTTTAGGGTTTAGGGTTTAGGGTTTAGGGTTTAGGGTTTAGGGTTTAGGGTTTAGGGTTTAGGGTTTAGGGTTTAGGGTTTAGGGTTTAGGGTTTAGGGTTTTAGGGTTTAGGGTTTAGGGTTTAGGGTTTAGGGTTTAGGGTTTAGGGTTTAGGGTTTAGGGTTTGCATGATATCCTTTGCCAAGCAGCTTCTCCGTGTGCTTGCTGGATTTTAAAGAGCTGTGGGAAGTTTGCTGTCGCCGAGATTTTTGAAGATCTAGCGTATTAAAGGGATTCCTTCTCCAGTTTCTCCTCCTTGTTATCGCCAAGGAGCAGAAACTGGAGAAGGAATAGAGAGGGAGGAAAGAATATCTGGTTCAAAATCTAGATGAACTGACTACAATAAATGAGGGGTTCGTCCTCTACGTAATAGGAAGTGAACAAGTTCCCTCTTTTGGAATTCGATCATGTATTATCTAAAGACTCGAGGGATTAGGGAGGATTTCATGCCATGAATTCTAGTCTTGTTCGGAATGACTAGCTAAAACCGGCCATCTCATATTCTTTCGCCCTGTGATCACCTGGGGGCATTATTGAGCCATTGATCTCATGTGGGTAGCGAACCGGTTTCATAGTTCTATCCGTATCGGCCCTTCTCGTTCGTCCCTATGAGTTCGATCAATGAACGGGTAGGGAGCTATAACGATCCTACTAGGAGGGCCTCAGAACTATTAGATCGGCATTTCACCACATTTCACCATTGTTCCTCTATCTATGGCATTTCATCCACTACTGATGGTACTGAATCGGGCATTTCTCCCAGTTCAATAATGGAAAGGGGATCGCCGTCCGGCAACTTTCTAAACGTATTTGTTTCAGACGGAGGATCGGCATTCTAGAAGCAAATTATTCGGGGATAGGAAACTTTCAAACCATTCTCCTCTTTTCTATCAAATGGTCCAGTCAACTACCATTCGATCGGGGGTGAGAGCTAGGGGCCATTACAGCCCGGGGTTTCTTATAAGTAGGGCAGGTAAAGATCTATCCCTTTGGGATAAGGTTGGCCAAATGTTCCGATCCGGTAGTAAATGCCTACTATTACTATTCAAGGGAGGAAGAAATGACTAGATATCGCCGAATCGGAGGGAGTTCAAGCAGTACCTTCCTGATCAGGCGAGAACCCGGAATGAAATTGACAGCCTGAATGATAACCAACCAGATCGCCAGATAGATTGCTTTAACCCGCTTGCCACGCCGACACGATGCTGTAATGTGTGAAAGAGCTCGGGCGGAAACCTGATGAAAGGGGGGTCTTCAACAGCTCTCTCCCTAAACCCTTTTTCCCGAGTTGGGATAGGAAGGCCCGGTAACCTGGACATAGCTAAACGGGGGGAGGGGCTATTACATGCCTTTCCTAGGAATTCCAGAGATGTTAATACGTATATAAAACGATCTCCTTTTCTCCTTTTAAAATGGAGAGGGCCGTTTTGTTTTGTTTCGTTTTGGAAGGTTTTGAGGAAGGGTTTGTTTTAAGAGAGCCTTTAAATTAAAGGTTATGGCCAGAGAGGGGTTGGAACCTATAGGGCCACTACTCTCATAAAACAGCCTTCGCTCCCCTCCCCGCCGGCCCTTCAAACTCTAATGCTCTGAAGGTTTCCCTGGTGTGCTGATGGTTCCTCTGTTTGGGCGGCATTTCTACTGTAAGGTTATGATGGTTATGGTGCTGCAAGTTTATATCACGTAAATTATATAATTCCTGGTGCATACCTTTTTAAAAGCTCGTGGGATGCTGGTGGGTGGGAAGGTGGTGTTCTGCGAGAGGAGGGGTTGTGGCACGGGGTTAGGGAATATGTCTTTGTGGCACTTGTTATCTCTACGTAAACAATAAGAGAATTGGCTTTTTGGGTGTTTCTTCGAAGAGAGAGAAAGGCCGGGATAGGGCGGGTGGGTGTAGGCATAATCTGTTCGTGGCTCTTAGGATATAACGTATGTAATTCAAAAGGGCTCGGGAAAGGGTGAGTCGAGGGAGAGTCGATGTAGAAGTTCCCCTCGACAGCTTTGAAGTGAGATGTCCCCTTCCAGATGTCTAAGAGGAAGGGGACGGAAGGGTATGATATTAAAGCTCGGAGAAGGCCCGGTTCGAACCTATGGCCATACCTATGGCAAGCACCTCATAATGAAGAATGCCGCTCACCTTTTCAAAAGCCGATCACTCAAGCCTTTAATAGAAGCTCTTAAACAGGTCGAATTGGAAAAAACCTTCCGGGAGAACGCCCTGCCCTTCTCTACACTCCGGCCCCTAAAAAAAGCAGAATATCACAGTCAAATGCCTTAAATAATAGAGGAGGGCGCGGCGGCCCATGTCTGTGAAGTGGGAATGCCGTCCTATCCTTCTATATGGGGATTTCTTCCTATTACCGGATCCAGACCTAGCTAGGTGACTCGCCGCCTATCGAGCCAACGAATGTAGCCAATGATGTTCTAGTGCCAGCAGTTGAGAATAGGTTAGAAGATTTCGTTTCGATCCGATTTTTCATTAGCTTTCACCTTAAAAGGGTGACGATTGAACCTATAGCTCCGAGAGTCCTCTCTATTTTAAAAACTGCGCCGGGTGAAGCGGTTCAT